>PISX010035528.1:0-12818 GCA_004024625.1 Mellivora capensis | reverse complement strand
GGGGGGGGCGGGAGGACTTAACTCAGGAAACACTGCTTGAAAACCCATGCGGCAGGCACCTGCCCCAGAAAGCCAACTGGCCAAGAAGACAACAATCACTACTACTTCATAGATACAAAGTTTAATTTTTAATTCATTCCCAATATTCTGGTTCATTTTTTAATTTTTTTAAAATCTTTATTTTTTATATAGATTTTTTAGCCTACTTACCATCACAGTGAGATGTCCAGTACATCAAATTGCATAATAACCGTTAAACATGAAAGTTTTGATACATATACCCATGTTTTTCTTTTGCTTTTCTATTTTTTTAATTTTTTTTTTAATTTCACTTAGTTTAGATCAATCTTTTCTTTACTTTTATTTGCTAATATTCATATAGAATTAAACTTCAAGGTAATCCCCTTTCCCCAATCAATGCTACCCTTATAGGTAAACCAATGTTTAAACCCCTGTTACCTTAGGAAATTTTTGTCCTTTAAAAAAGATATCAAGATACATCCAGGAAGAATCAAAATAACCTTCCTCACCCACACTGAGAATTTACAACCACTCTCCCATCTTTTTCTCCTACCAGTATTTTTGTATATTTGTGTTTGTCCTGCTAGTATATAAATCTTATACTTAGGGTCCTTTTGACGAGGTTCGTTTTTTTGTTTGTCTGTTTGTTTCTTTGTTTCGCTTCTACATACATATGTACATTTTTTTTCTTCTTCTGTCATATACTTTTATCAGTCTTTTTTGTTTGTCTGTATTTGTTTGTATACTTCACAAACCTTACCTTGGGGCCCATTTGGGCTGAGCCTTCACTTTTATCCTTCTTTATTTCCCTGTCTCTCTCTCTTTCTCTCTCTCTCTCTCTCTTTTCTGCTTTCTCTCTTTCTTTTTTTTTCTTTAATTTCGGTGGGGACGCTTGATTGCTCAGAAGCATTCCACAGTGCACCTTCACTGCACCAAGGTCGATACATCCAGCTACAACCATTCAGCCATCTCTCACCAAGATGAAGAAGAGGAAGAATGCCCAGAAGAAGAAAAATTCAGAGGATGGGCGCTCTGCAACAGAGCTAATGGCTACCGACACAGACATTATGTCGGAAAGGGAATTCAGGCTAACAATTATCCAGGCAATAACTAGGTTGAGGAAAGTCATGGATGACCGAACTGAATTGATCAGGGCAGAACTGAAAGCCACCAGGGATGATGTTCACAAGGCTTTCAATGAGTTCCAATCTAATCTAAATTCTCTAAAAGCTAGGGTAACTGAGACAGAAGATAGAAATAGTGATCTGGAGGACAAACAGATAGAGAGAAAGGATCAGGAGGACACCTGGAACAAACAGCTTAGAAACCACAGAAACAGAATCAGGGAAATAAATGATGCCATGAAATGTTCCAATGTCAGAATTACTGGAATCCCTGAAGGGGAGGAGAAAGAAAGAAGTCTAGAAGATATTGTCGAACACGTTCTTCATGAAAATTTTCCAAATATCACAAATGGAAACAGATTCATGTACAAGAGGCAGAACGGTCCCCCTCCCCAAGATTTTAGATTCTCGAAACACCTCGAGATGCCTGATAGTAAGAATGAGGGATTATAATTCTAGAGAAACTCTCTTGAAGGCAGCTAGGACAAAGAAGCTCCTTAGGTATAGAGGAAAGCCCATTAGAATAATGTCAGACCTGTCCACAGCAATCTGGCAAGCCAGAAATGGCTGGCAAGATATATTCAGGGCACTAAATGAGAAGAACATGCCCCAAGAATACTTTATCCAGCAAGACTGACATTCAAAATGGGTGGAGACATAAAGAGTTTCCAAGACCGGCAAGGCTTAAAAGAGTTTGCAAACACCAAGCCAACATTGCAGGAAATATTAAGGGGGGTTCTATAAAAGAGGAAAACCTCAAGCATATCATTGTACAGAAATACAGAGACAATCTACAGAAGGAAAGACTTCAAAGGTAACATGAAGTCAATAAAAACATATCTATCCATAATCATTCTTAATGTGAACGGCCTAAATGCGCCCATAAAACGACACAGGGATGCAGATTGGATAAAACGACAGGATCCATCCATATGTTGTCTACAGGAGACCCATTTCAAACCTAAGGACACACCCAGATTGAAAGTGAAGGGATGGAGAAACATCTTTCATGCCAATGGGCCTCAAAAAAAAAAACAGGTATCTGGGGTAATCGCTGGGGTAGCGATTCTCATATCAGATAAATTAGATTTTAAACTAAAGACTGTCATCAGAGATACAGAAGGCCATTACATCATTCTTAAAGGGAATATCCACGAAGATGATCTAACAATTGTAAATATCTATGCCCCCAATATGAGAGCAGCCAATTACATAAGAAACTATTCATCAAAATAAAGAGTCTTATTGATAGGAATATATTGATAGTAGGAGATTTGAACACACCTCTCTCAGTAATAGATCATCCATGCAGAAAATTAAAAAAGAAACAAAAGCATTGAATGACACTTTGGACCAGATGGACCTCATAGATATATATGGAACATTCCACCCTAAAACAACAGAAAGTTCATTCTTTTCAAGTGCACATGGAACGTTTTCCAGAATAGACCACATACTGGGTCACAAATCAGGACTCAACTGATACCAAAAGTGTGAGATTATTCCCTGCATATTCTCAGATGACAATGCTTTGAAACTGGAGCTCAACTACAAGGAAAAGTTTGGAAGGAACTCAAACACCTGGAAGCTAAAGACCACCTTGCTTAAGAATGCTTGGATCAACCAGGAGATCAAAGAAGAACTTAAACAATTCATGGAAACCAATAAGAATGAAGACACGTTGGTCCAAAACCTATGGGATACAGCAAAGTTGGTCCTAAGGGGGAAACACATCGCCATCGAAGCCTCCCTCAAAAAAATTGAAAAATCCAGAATACAAAAGCTGTCTCTACACCTTAAAGAACTGAAAAATCAACAACAAATTAAACCAACTACATGCACATGAAGGGAAATAATCAAGGTCAGAGCAGAGATGAATGAAGTAGAAACTAGAGATACAGTAGAACATATCAATGAAACTAGAAGCTGTTTTTTTTTTTTTGAAAGAATCAATGAGATCGAGAAACCATTGGCCACACTAATCCAAAAGACTCGAGAGAAAGCTCAAATTAATAAAATTATGAATGAAAAGGGAGAGATCACAACTAACACCAAGGAAGTAGAAACAATCATCAGAAGCTATTATCAACAGTTGTATGCCAATAAGTTAAGCAACCTAGATGAAATGGATTCATTCCTGGAAAAATATAAACTCCCAAAATTGAACCAGGAAGAAATTGACAACCTGAATAGACCAATATCTAGTAACGAGATTGAAGCAGTGATCAAAAACCTCCCAAAAAACAAGATCCCTGGACCTGATGGATTCCCTGGGGAATGCTACCAAACTTTCAAAGAAGAAATAACACCTATTCTCCGGAAGCTGTTTGAAAAAATTGAAGCAGAAGGAAAACTTCCTGACTCTTTTTATGAAGCCAGCATTACCCTGATGAGCAAACCAGGCACAGACCACACCAAAAAGGAGAATTTCAGACCAATATCACTGATGAATATGGATGCTAAGATTCTCTACAAGATCCTAGCAAACAGGATCCAACAGCACATTAAAAATATCATCCACCATGACCAGGTGGGATTCATCCTTGGCTTAGAAGGGTGGTTCAACATTCGCAAATCAATCAATGCGATAGAACAAATCCATAAGAGAAGAGAGAAGAACCACATGGTGCTCTCAATTGATGCAGGAAAAGCACTTGACAAAATCCAGCATCCGTTCCTGATTAAAACACTTCCAAGTATAGGGATAGAGGGAACATTCCTGAACGTCATCAAATCTATCTATGAAAGACCCACAGCAAACATCATCCTCAATGGGAAGAAGCTCACAGACTTCCTGTTGAGATCAGGAACAAGACAAGGATGCCCACTCTCACCACTCTTGTTCAACATAGTATTAGAAGTCCTAGCAACAGCAATCAGAAAACAAAGAGAAATAAAAGGTATCCAAATTGGCAAGGAAGAAGTCAAACTCTCTCTCTTCGCAGATGACATGATACTTTATATGGAAAACCCAAAAGACTCCACCCCCAAATTTCTAGACTCACAAAGCAATTCAGTAACATGGCAGGATACAAAGTCAATATACAGAAATCAGTGGCGCTCTTATACACTAACAATGAAAATACAGAAAGGGAAATTAGAGAATCGATTCCATTTACTATAGCATCAAGAACCATAAAATACCTGGGAATAAACCTAACCAAAGAGGTAAAGGTTCTGTACTCGAGGAACTACAGAACACACATGAAAGAAATTGGAGAAGACATAAAAAGATGGAAGACCATTCCATGTTCTTGGATCGGAAGCATAAACATTGTTAAAATGTCTATACTACCTAGAGCAATCTATACTTTTAATGCCATTCCCATCAAAATTCCACCGGTATTATTCAAAGAGCTGGAGCAAATAATCCTAAAATTTGTATGGAATCAGAAGAGACCCCGAATCGCTAAGGAAATGTTGAAAAACAAAAAGAAAACTGGTGGCATCTCATTACCTGATTTCAAGCTTTACTACAAAGCTGTGATCACCAAGACAGCATGGTACTGGCATCAAAACAGACACATAGACCAATGGAACAGAGTAGAGAGCCCAGATATGGACCCTCAACTCTATGGTCAAATCATCTTCGACAAAGCAGGAAAAAATATACAGTGGAAAAAAGACAGTCTCTTCAATACATGGTGCTGGGAAAATTGGACAGCTATATGTAGAAGAATGAAACTCGAATATTCTCTTTCACCATACACAAAGATAAACTCGAAATTCATAAAGGACCTCAATGTGAGACAGAAATCCATCAGAATCCTAGAGGAGAACATAGGCAGTAACCTCTTTGATATCAGCCCCAGCAACTTCTTTCAAGATATGTCTCCAAAGGCAAAGGAAACAAAAGCAAAAATGAACTTTTGGGACTTCATCAAGATCTAAAGCTTCTGCAAAGCAAAGGAGACAGTCAACAAAACAAAGAGGCAACCCACGGAATGGGAGAAGATATTTGCAAATGACAGTACAATCAAAAGGTTGATATCCAGGATCTATAAAGAACTTTTCAAACTCAACACACACAAAACGGATAATCATATCAAAAAATGGGCAGAAGATATGAACAGACACTTCTGCAATGAAGACGTACAAATGGCTATCAGACACACGAAAAAATGTTCATCATCACTAGCCATCAGGGAGATTCAAATTAAAACCATATTGAGATACCACCTCACACCAGTTAGAATGGCCAAAATTAGCAAGACAAGAAACAACGTGTGTTGGAGAGGATGTGGAGAAAGGGGAACCCTCTTTCACTGTTGGTGGGAATGCAAGTTGGTGCAGCCACTCTGGAGAACAGTGTGGAGATTCCTCAAGAAGTTAAAAATAGAGCTTCCCTATGACCCTGCAATTGCGCTACTGGGTATTTACCCCAAAGATACAGATGTGGTGAAAAGAGGGGCCATCTGTACCCCAATGTTTATAGCAGCAATGGCTACGGTCGCCAAACTGTGGAAAGAACCAAGATGCCCTTCAACGGACGAATGGATAAGGAAGATGTGGTCCATATACACTATGGAGTCATATGCCTCCATCAGAAAGGATGAATACCCAAACTTTTGTAGCAACATGGATGGGACTGGAAGAAATTATACTGAGTGAAATAAGTCAAGCAGAGAGAGTCAATTATTATGGTTTCACTTATTTGTGGAGCATAACAAATAACATGGAGGACATGGGATGATGGAGAGGAGACGGGAGTTGAGGGAAATTGGGAGGGAGATGAACCATGAGAGACTATGGACTCTGAAAAACAGCCTGAGTGTTTTGAAGGGGCGGGGCATGGGAGGTTGGGGGAGCCAGGTGGTGGGTATTATAGAGGACATGCATTGCATGGACCACTGGGTGTATTTTAAAACTATGAATTCTGTTATGCTGAAAAGAAATTTAAAAAAAGAATGAATAAAATACAAAGAAAAAAGCTAGTGATATGTATCACCCCCAAAAAAAAATAATAATGGTGACAGTGGTCATTCCTGTCTTTTTCCTGAATTTAGAGGAATAGCTCTCAGTTTTTCCCATTGAAGATATTAGCACACTGTCTTTCATATATGGCCTTAAAGGTGTTGAATAATGTTCACTTTATCCTTAGTTTTTTTTATGGTTTTTATCAATAGTGGATGCTGAATTTTGTCAAATAATTTTTCTGTGTTATTGAGGGTATCATATGATTCTTACTCTTTCATTTATTAATGTTGTGTATCATGCTTATTGACTTGCAAATTCTGACCCAGCCCTGCAGCCCAAGAATAATCCTCACTTGATCTGGTGAATAATTCTTTTAAGGTGTTGTTGAATAACTTTTCCAGTTACGTGCTTAGAGGTTTGCATCTGTATTCATCAGGGATATTGGTCTGTAATTCTCCTTTTTAGTGATGTCTTTTGTTTTGGAATCATGGTAATGCTGGCCTCATAGAATGAGTTTTGGAAATTCTTCTTCAATTTCTATTTTTTGGAATCTTATTTGAGAAAAAAATAGGTATCAATTATTCTTTAAATGTCTAGTAGAATTTCCTGAGAAGCCTTTGGTCCCTGGGCTTTTGTTTGTTGGGAGAGTTTTGATTACTGATTCAATTTATTTTCTTGTATTGGGTCTGCTCAAATTTTCAATTTTTTTTTGTTTCACTTTTGGTTATTTGTTTCTGGGGATTTATCCATTTATTCCAGATTTCCCAGTTTGTTGGCATATAATTTTTCAAAATATTCTTTTAATCATTTGCATTTTGGGGATCTTGGTTGTGGTCACTCCTCTTTCATTTATGATTTTGTTTATTTGGGTCCTTCCTCTTTTCTTTTGATGAGTCTGACTAGGGTTTTATAAATTATATTATTCTTTCAAAGAACTAGATCTTAGTATCACTGATCTGTTCAACTGATTTTGTTTGTTTCTTTCTATATAATTTATTTCTTCTCTAATCTTTATTATTTCCCTCTGCTGACTTTAGGCTTTAATTTTTTTCTTTTTTTCTTTTTCCTTTTTTTAATTTTTTTTTTTAATCTGACAGACAGATCACAAGCAGGCAGAGAGAGAAGAGGAAGCAGGCTCCACGCTGAGCAGAGACCCCGATGCAGGGCTCCATCCCAGGACCCTGAGATCATGACCTGAGCCAAAGGCAGAGGCGTTAATCCACTGAGCCACCCAGGTACCCCTAGGCTTTATTTGCTGTTCCTTTTCTAGCTCCTTTATGTGTAAGGTTAAGTTGTGTATTTAACATCTTTCTTGCTCCTTAAAGTAAGCCTGTGTTGCAGTATATTTTCCTCTTGGGACTGCCTTTGCTACATCCCAAAGGTTTTGGACTGTCATTTTGATGTTGTTTGTTGTTTTGTTATTTTTGTTTTTGTTTTCATTTTCATTCACTTCTCTTTACTTTTCTTTGTCTTGTTTAATTTTCTGGTTAGCTCATGGATGGATTGTTCTTTAATTATGGTAAGATGTTCTTTAATCACAATGTATTTGCGGTCGTTCCACATTTTTTCTTGTGTTTGATAGTAGTGTAGTCTGAAAATATGCATGCTATGATCTCAATCTTTTTGTACTTGTTGAGGACTTATTTGTGATACAGTTTGTGATCTATAATAGAGAATATTCCATGTGTACTCAAGAAAAATGTGTATTCTGCTTCTTTAGAATGAAATGTTCTGACTATATCTGTTAAGTCCATCTGGTCCTGTGTGTCATTCAAAGCTATTGCTTCCTTGTTGATTTTCTGCTTAGATGATCTGTTCATTGATATGTGTGGTGTTAAAGACCCCTACTATTATTGTATTATTATCAGTGAGTTTCTTTATGCCTGTTATTAATTTTTTTACATATTTGGATGCTCTCAATGTGTATCATGTTGATTGATTTGCAAATACTGACCCAGCCCTGCAACCCAGGAATAAATCCTACTTGATCATGTTGATCTTGTTGGACAGATCCCTTTATTATGATAATATTCCCTTTTTCATCTCCTATTACAGTCTTTGTTTTGAAATCTAGCTTGCCTGATATATGTATGTCTACTCTGGCTTTCTTTTGATGTACAATAGCATGATAGGTTATTCTCCATCTCCTCATTTTCAATCTGGAGGTGTCTTTAGGTCTATTATTTTTAGTAGACTTTATATTTGTAGGGCATATATATTCAGAGCAAACTTGAGCAGTAACTACAGAGTGCCCTTATGAATCTTCAACCCCACACATTCAGTCTTGCCCATTATCAATCCCATCACAGTGGCACATTTCTTAAAAACCATGGCCCTACATTAACAAAGTATTGTCACCCAATGTTCAGCATCTACATTGGTTTACTCCCTGATGTTGTATATTCTGTGGTTCTTGATAAATGTATAATGACATGGATCCACATTTAAGGTGTGATAGGGAATAACTTCCTTCCTGTCAAAAATCCTCTGTGTTCATCTTGTTCACCCTTCCCTCCTTCCAATGCCTGGAATCCACTGATTCTGTATAGCCTGCGTGATTTGATCTTTTCCAGAATGTCATATGGTTGGAATCCTACAGTATGTAGCATCTTCAGATTGACTTCATTCACTTAATAATACATAATTAAGGTTACTGCATGTCTTCTTTCCCCCCTTTATAGCTCATTTCTTTTTAGCAATGAATAGTATTTCATTTTTTGGATGTACAATGATTTCACTATCCATTCACCTACTGAAAGGTGTCTTTGTCACTTGCAACTTTGGGCAATAGTAAATGAAACCTCTGTTAAGCATCCATGTGCAATACTTTACCTGAACATAATTTTAACTCCTTTATGTAAATACTAAGATAAATGATTGATAGATTATATAAAAGTATATTTAGTTTTATATATAGTTTTATAAGAAATTACTGCACTGTCTTCCAAAATTGTCATATTATTTTGCATTCCCACCAGCAATTCATGAAAATTCCTATTCCTCACAATCTCACTAGCATCTGATATTGTCCATGTCTTGGTTTGACCATTCTAGTAGATGTGTAGTAGTATCTCATTGTATTTATAATTTGCATTCAATTCCCTAATGACATATGATGTTGAGCATCTTTTAATTTATTCATACCCCCACATTATTGTGTTGCTTTGCATGATTTAAATCCCTTTGAGCACTAAAACACAGAACTAACCAGAGCCAGAGAATTAATGATGCCAACCCTTCCTGGCCCTGGTGACTTCAATCAACTAGGATCCCTAATCTGTCAATTTAGGAAAACACTTGCCTCAATTCTACACTAAATTCTCCTTTGGCAATCCCCTTGATGAATATACATGCACACTTAGCTTAAGACTTTCCCGATTTTGTTGTTCAGGGAGATACTTCTTTGGGAAATATCCCAGCGTGTACATGCTGTCCCACTCTCTCCATTTATGTTTTGTTTTTGTTTTGGGTTTTTTTTTGGTTTTTTTTTTTTGCCACCTGGGTGACTCCCTTGGCTAAGAGTCTGCCCTCATCTCAGGTCATGAACCCAGGAGCCTGCTTTTCCCTCTCCTCCCCATTCATGCTCTCTCTTTCTCTTTCTCTCTCTCAAAAAAAAAAAAAGTTCTTTTAAATTCTTTTTTATATTTCTTTTATTTTTCAGCGTAACAGAATTCATAGTTTTTGCACCACACCCAGTGCTCCATGCAATGCGTGCCCTCCATAATACCCATCACCTGGCTCCCCCAACCTCCCACCCCCTGCCCCTTCAAAACCCTCAGGTTGTTTTTCAGAGTCCGTAGTCTCTCATGGTTCATCTCTC
This sequence comes from Mellivora capensis, assembly GCA_004024625.1. NCBI lineage: Eukaryota > Metazoa > Chordata > Mammalia > Carnivora > Mustelidae > Mellivora > Mellivora capensis. The sequence goes on along the minus strand of PISX010035528.1, from coordinate 2,936 downwards.
CCCCAATTTCCCTCAACTCCCTTCTCCTCTCCATCTCCCCATGTCCTCCGTGTTATTTGTTATGCTCCACAAATAAGTAAAACCATATGATAATTGCCTCTCTCTGCTTGACTTATTTCACTCAGCATAATCTCTTCCAGTCCCATCCATGTTGCTACAAAAGTTGGGTATTCATCCTTTCTGATGGAGGCATAATACTCCATAGTGTATATGGACCACATCTTCCTTATCCATTCGTCCGTGGAAGGGCATCTTGGTTCTTTCCATTTCTGCTATAAACATTGGGGTACAGATGGCCCTTCTTTTCATCACATCTGTATCTTTGGGGTAAGTACCCAGTAGCGCAATTACAGGGTCATAGGGAAGCTCTATTTTTAACTTCTTGAGGAATCTCCACACTGTTCTCCAGAGTGACTGCACGAACTTGCATTCCCACCAACAGTGTATTTTTAAGAAATTTAAAAAATAAATCATTTTTTTATTTATTTATTTTAGAGGGGAGGAGGGGAAGAGGGAGACAGAGAGAGAATTTCAAATGGACTCCTCACTGAGCAATAACAAATTTTATGTTTTGAAGCAAAATCCTTCTATTCCCAGTCTTTGGCTTGTTTACATATTTTGGCTTAATGGCTACCAAGAGATAAATTCAGATTTGGATTGCAATATAAATGCGATTGCATCCATTTTGTATGATGATAGCAAAACTATCTTCCCATGCTGTGTGAGGTCCTATGTGTTCTGAACTCTGTCTTCCATCCCCTCCTTGTTTCACATCAACTGGAATTGATGTGTGCATCACTGTGGTTCCCTGAAGGGTAGATATCCAGGACCTGGAGAGGTAAAGGCTGTTGGAATCCCTATTAGGAGATACACCTGTAGCAAGTGAGGGAGGCAGACATAGGCCAGTAGTGAAGCTGCCCCACAATGCATCTGTACCTGGAAATTCACTGGAAAACTAGGCCAAAAAGGCAGGTCTTTTTATCCAGTCAGTGGCTTCAGAATGCCCCTGGGGGGACATGAACTCAAATTCAGCAGTCCAGTGCACATTACATAGAGGGATGCAGGTGTGCACCATTATCAGAAGATGGTTGTTGTGGCCTGAATTGGGAACCTGTATAGAACATCAACAGAGCCACGCTGTAGAAGTGCCCACTAGTTATAAATTACCTAATGTATGCAGAGATCCCACAGGGAATTTAAATAGAAACTACTATGGGTTATTATTTTCTTTCTTTCTTTTTTTTTAAATTTGAGTTACTTAAGAGTGGCATTGATTAAATGGTATGTGGCGTGCCATGGTCCCTTTGTGTGGAAGAGCTAGACTTTGAAGAAATGACTGATTCCCAAAATGTCTTTTTGACCACTGTATTATGTAATGTTTTCACTTTTTAACACTGTGCACTAAATAAATGTCAATGTAATCAGCCCAACTCCATTGACAGATATGAGAGAGGTTATAAAAAAAATAGGTCAATTGGAGCACCTGGATGGCTCCTTTGTTTAGTGTCTGCCTTCAGCTCGGGTCATGATCTCAGGGCCCTGGGATGAGGACCTGCACTGGTCTCCCTGTTTAGCAGGAAGCAGCCTGCTTCCTGTACCTCCCGGTACTTGTGCTCTTTCACTCTCTCTATCAAACTAAAAAAAAAAAAAAAAAAAAAAGAAAGAAAGAAAAGAGGTCAATGAACATGAGGGCTGGTATAGGATTACTAGAGGCTAGTTCCTCCTGGTTCGCCTCTCTGGCCCTTCACCTGTGTCTACTTAAGAGCTGCCTGTTGAGAGTAGGACTATAAGTTAAAATCAGGTATTAAGTCATAGTCCTTGTTCTCAAATGACATGTTTAGAGGTAATCTGATCCTCAAGAAAACACTTTAAGTCATGTGATCACATAAACATTGTTCAGGATCTAGCTGGAGCCATTAGGGATTAAAGTTACATTTAGTTCTGTGTTAGAGATAGAAATGATCAAATGTCAATTCCCCTTTTCTTCACTGTCATAAGGTTGTTGGTAAAGTGGTGTACTTAACAAAAAAAATGATGTGTACATCATAATGAATGTTATTTTTATTGTGCACAGTTAATTGATCAAGAACCAGGAAAATATATACTTTCTGTTGTTAACATATTCTTTTTTTTTTATTTACTTTCTTTTTTTATTTTTTAATTTATTTTATTACTTTTCAGCATAACAATATTCATTGTTTTTGCACCAAACCCAGTGTTTCATGCAATACCTGCCCTCCCTAATATCCACCACCAGGCTCTCCTAAGCTCCCACCCCCTGCCCCTTCAAAACCCCTCAGGTTGTTTTTCAGAGTGCATAGTCTCTCATGGTTCATCTACCCTTCCAATTTCCCTCAACTCCCTTCTCCTGTCCATCTCCCCATGTCCTCTGTGTTATTTTTTAAGCTCTACAAATAAGTAAAACCATATAATAATTGACTCTCTCTGCTTGACTTATTTCACTGAGCATAATCTCTTCCAGTCCCATCCATGTTGCTACAAAAGTTGGGTATTCATCCTTTCTGATGGAGGTATAATACTCCATAGTGTATATGGACAACATCTTCCATATCTATTCGTCCATGGAAGGGCATCTTGGTTCTTTCCAAATGACCATGGCCATTGCTGCTATAAATATTGGGGTAAAGATGGCCCTTCTTTTCACTACATCTGTATCTTTGCGGTAAATACCCAGTAGCGCAATTGCAGGGTCATAGGGAAGCTCTAATTTTAACTTCGTGAGGAATCTCCACACTGTTCTCCAAAGTGGCTGCACCAACTTGCATTCCCACCAACAGTGTAAGAGGGTTCCCCTTTCTCCACATCCTCTCAAAAACACGTTGTTTCCTGTCTTGCTAATTTTGGCCATTCCAACTGGTGTGAGGTGGTATCTCAATGTGGTTTTAATTTGAATCTCCCTGATGGCTAGTGATGAT
>PISX010035527.1:0-12816 GCA_004024625.1 Mellivora capensis | reverse complement strand
TGGTTGTAGCTGGATGTATCGACCTTGGTGCAGTGAAGGTGCACCCTGGAATGCTTCTGAGCAATCAAGAGTCCCCACCCAAATGAAAGAAAAAAAGAAAGAAAGCCGAAAAAGAGAGAAAGAGAGAGAGAGAGAGAGAGAGGAAAAAGAAAGAAGGATAAAAGAGAAGGCTTAGCCCAAATGGGCCCCAAGGTAAGGTTTGTGAAGTATACAAACAAATACAGACAAACAAAAAAGACTGATAAAAGTATATGACAAGAGAAGAAAAAAAAATATGTACATATATATGTAGAAGGAAAACAAAGAAACAAACAGCCAAACAAAAAAAAGAACCTCGTCAAAAAGAACCCTGAGTATAAGATTTATAGACTACCAGGACAAACACAAGTATACAAAAATACTGGTAGGAGAAAAAGATGGGAGAGTGGTTGTAAATTCTCAGTGTGGGCGAGGAAGGTTATTTTGATTCTTCCTGGATGTATCTTGATATCTTCTTTAAGGGATACAACTTTCCTAAGATATCAGGGGATTAAAAATTGGTTTACCTATAGGGGTAGCATTGATTGGGGAAAGGGGATTACCTTGAATTTTAACTCTATATGAATATTAGCAAATAAAAATAAAGAAAAGAATGATCTAAACTAAAGTGAAATTTTTAAAAAATATATATAAAAAATAGAAAAGCAAAAGAAAAACATGGGTATATGTATCAAAAAGTTTAGGTTAGAAGGTTATTATGGAATTTGATGTACTGGACGTCTCACTGTGATGGTAAATAGGCTAAAAAAAATCTATATAACAAAATAAAAAAGATTTAAAAAAATTAATGAACCGGAATAGTGGGAACGAATTAAGAATTAAACGTATCTATGAAGTAGTAGTGATTGTTGTCTTCTCGGCAGGTTGGCTTTCTGGGGGAGGGGCCTGCCACGTGGGTTTTCAGGCGGTGTTTCCTGCATTAAGTCCTCCCGCCCCTCTCCAGGGGGAGGGCTCTGAGGAACTGCTAGCGGGGCGCGGCACACACGTGGGGACTGCAAAAGTCTGTTTCTGCTCCGAGAGGGTCCCAGCCCCTGCCACATGCCAAGCGCTCTTAGGAGGTCTGGCAGCTCAGTGGCCAGGACCTGGTTTCTCTGCTGCACTCTCTCTGGCTCAGCGCCAGGGGTGTCTGCCCTCCGTGGGGGTCTTAAGCCCCTGTCCCTAACAGTTCCAATTCCCACAATTTCACCCTGCGATCTTTTCTCTTTTTGAGTGCTTTTTATCAGTCTTCAAGTTAATACTGGTCCCCAGTCTTAGGGGACTCTCGTATTGGGGTATTACTTCCCAATGCGTCTACTCTGGTGGCTCCCTCCCCCTTTTGTTTATCTTCTGATACCAGTCCGGTGTTCCCACTCCGCTTTACCTGCCCACTGGCGTCTTCTGCCCCCGTAGAGATCCTGACGAGTAGAATTTTGATCTCAGGCTGATTTCATGAGTGATCAGAGTTCCTTGGTAGGTAATCAGCTCACTTTAGGGGACAGGTTGAACCAGAGCCTCCTCCTAGTTCCCCGCCATCTTCCTTCCCCCTCCCCTAATGTTTAGTTTTGATGAACATCTTTTCATGTGCTTATTTGCTCTATATTATCTTTGGCAAAATGGATATTTCTTCATGTCTTCTGATCATTTTCTAATTAAATTTTTTCAGTGTTGAGTTTTGAGAGCTCATTATATATTCTAGATATGAGTCCTTTGTCACACATGTGGCTTGCAGTTATATTTTCCTAGTCTGTAGCTTATCTTTTCATTCTCTGAAGAGAGTTTCTCAGAGCAAAAGTTTTAAATTTTGATGACTTTATTGATTTATCAATTTTTTTCTTAATATAGATCTTACTAATTCTCAAAGACTTTCTTCTATATTTTTACTGAAAGTTTTATGGTTTTACATCTTGTATTTAGCCCATGATCAGTTTGAGTTACTTTCTGTATAAGTTTCATTTTTGGACTGTGGATATCCAGTTGCTCCAGCACCTTTATTTAAAATCAAAATCAAAAGGTTTTTGCATAGTGAAGGAAACCATCAACAAAAAGACATTCACCTAATGGGAGAAGGTATCTGCAAATAATATATCTGATAAGGGCCTAATATCTGAAGTATATAAAGAGCTTATGCAACTCAACACCAAAAAAACCCCAAACAATCTGGTTTAAAAATGAGAAGGGGACTTGAATAGACATTTTTCCAAAGAAGACATCCAGATGACTAACAGACCCATCAAAAGTTGCTTAACATCACTTATCATCAGGGAAATGCAAATCAAAACTAAATGAGATATCACCTCATATCTGTCAGGATGGCTAAAAATAAAAAATACAAGAAATAATAAGTATTGGTGAAGATTTACAGAAAAAGGAATCCTTGTACACTGGTGGTGGGAATGTAAACTGGTGCAGCCACTGTGGAAAACAGTGTAGAGGTTCCTCAAATAATTAAAATAGAAATATCATATGATCCAGTAATTCCACTATGGGGTATTTACTCAAAGAAAAGGAAAACACCAATTTGAAAAGATTTTCATGCCTGTGTTTATTACAGCATTATTTATAATAGTCAAGATATAGAGGCAACCTAAGTGTCCATAGTTAGACTAATGGATAAGGAAGATGTGGTATATACATACAATGGACTATTATGGATCCATAAAAAGGATGAGATCTTACCATTTGCAACAATAAGGATAGACCTAGAGGGTATTATGATAAGTAAGACAAATCAGACTGAGAAGGATAAATACTATGTGATTTTATTCACATAGTATTTATCTATGGAATCTAAGAAACAAAACAAATGAGAAAGCAAACAAAAAGCAGAGTCAGACCTATGCAGGGGACCTATGTTGGTTGCCAGAGTTGGGGAGGAGTGGAGGACATAGGATTCCAGTTATGGAATGAATAAGTCAGAGGAATAAAAAGCATAGCAAAGGGTGTATATAGCCAATGATATTGAAATAGCGCTGTATAGTGACATGTTGTATAGTGACATAGCTACACTTACAGGAAGCATATGTTGTTTTGAGAAGTTGAGTCACTATGTTGTATACTTGAAACAAATGTAACATTGTATGTCAGCTGTATGAAAATAAAAAAATGAAATAATAAAATCAAAGACTGTCCTTGTTGTTTTGAATTGCTTTTGCATCTTTGTTAAAAATTAGGTGGTTGTACTTGTATGGGGGTATTTTTGGGTTCTCTATTTTGTTTTGTTTCTGTGTGTGTCTGTTTCTACCAATACCATATAGTCTAGATTACTGTAACTGTGTAATGTCTTGAAATGGGCAGACTGATTCCTCTACTTCAATCTTTTTCAAAATAGTTTTAGGTATGGGGCACCTGAGTGGCTCAGTGGGTTAGGCCTCTGCCTTCGGCTCAGGTCATGATCTCAGGGTCCTGGGATCAAGTCCCGCATCGGGGGTCTCTGCTCCACAGGGAGCCTGCTTCCTTCTCTCTCTCTTTCTGCCTGCCTCTCTGCCGACTTGTGATCTCTCTCTGTCAAATAAATAAATAAATAATATATATATTTTTAAAAAATTGTTTTAGGTATAGTTTCTTTGCCTTTTCATATAAATTTTAGAATAACCATGTCTGTGTCTACAAAAATATTGCTGGGATTTTGATTGAAATTGCATTAAACCTATATATCAATTTAAGTAGAATTGACATATTTACTATGTTGAGCCTTCCATCCATAAATATAGAATACTTTCCATCTATTTACATCTGATTTATTTTATCAGCTGTTGTAATTTTCAATATACAAGTCTTGCACATGTTTTGTATTTTGTTTTTCTAAGCAATTGCTTAATGCTTTTGTTTTTTTAATTTCAGTTTCCACATGTTCATTGCTAGTATATATAGAAATATGGCTAATTTTTTTAGGTTGATCTTCTATCCTATGACCTTATTGAGCTCATTTACTAGTTTTAAGAATTTTTTTGTTGTTCTTGATTTCTTGGGATTTCTAGTAGACCGTCATGTCTTCTCCAGATAGGGAAAGTTTTCATTCTTCCTTTGTGATCTGTATGCCTTGTATTTCCTTGTCTTACCATGTGCTGGCTAGAACTTTCAGTACTATGTTGAACAGCTGTAGTGAGAGCAGACATCTTTACCCCATATCAGATCTTTGGGGAAAGTTTCAATCTCTTACCACTAAGTATAATATTAGCTGTATGTTTTTTATAGAATTAAAAAAAATCAAGTTGAGGAAGGTCTCTTATATTCCTAATGTGCTGAGAATTTTTACCATGAATTGGTATTGAATTTTTCTGTCTCAATTGAAAGGATCATGTGATTTTTTTTTCTTCCCTAGCCCTTTAATTTGGTTGATTATATTGATTGGTTTTTGGATATTGAGCCAATATAGCTAATCATTTTTGCATATGTAATCATGAAGGATATTAGTTTTCTCTTTTTTTTAATACTTCCTTAGTCTGGTTTTGGTATCAGGGTAATACTGGCTTCATAGAACAAGTTGGGAAATGTTCCCTTGTCTTCTGTTTTCTGGAAAATGCTATGTAGTATTTTAATTATTTCTTATATGTTTAGTAGAGTTCTCCAGAGAACTTCTCTATGCCTGGGGATTTCTGTTTGAGAAGTTTTTAATTATAAATTCATTTCCTTATTAGGTATGCTCTATTTCATATTAAGAAAGTTGTGGTAGTTTGTGTTTTTTGGTGGAATTCATTCATTTCATCTAAGTTGTCTACTATATGTGTGTGGAGTTCATTATAGTGTTCCATTATTCTTTTGATATCTGAGAGGTCTTTTTTTTTCTGTTTAATTCCTGATACCAGTAACTCATGTCTTCTCTCCTTTTCTTTTGTCAATTTTATTAATCTTATTAATATACCAGCTTTTTATTTATTGATTTTCTTTATTGCCTTTCTGTGTTCAATTTTCTGATTTCTGCTTTGGTGTTTATCATATATTTCCTTCTGCTTACTTTGGATTTGTTTTGCTGTTATTTTACTTTCTTCAGATGGGAACTTAGATTATTGATTTGAGACTTTTCATTTCTTATATAAGCATTTAGTGCTATAAATTTCCGTCTTGGCAGTGATTAAGCTGTGTTCTTCACATTTTTTATAGGCTGTACTATCTTTTTCATTCAGTTTATTTTTCAAAAATTTCTGTGGTACTTCCTCTTTGACCCACGGATTTTTCAGAAGCATGTTATTTAGTTTCCAAGAATTTAGACATTTTCTTGTTATCTTTTTGTTACTGATTCCTAGTTTGTTTCCGTTGTGTAGAGAACATACTCTGGTTTTAGTTCTTTTAAATTTTTTGAGTATTTTTTTAATAGCCATAGATATGATTGGTCTTGGTATATATTCTGTGCTTGTAAAAGAATGTGTGTTCTTCCGTTGTGTATATTTTTCTATAAATGTCAATTAAATCTTGTTTGTTGATGGTGTTGTTGAGTACCCTTGCTGATTTTTTGTCTAGCTATTCTGTCAGCTGTTGAGAGAGCAGGATTGAAATCTCCAATTATAATTGTGAGCTTATCTTTTCTCCTTTCAGTCCCATCAGTTTTTGCTTAAGATATTTGCAATCTTTTGTTTGGTGATACACTTTTAGGATTGCTATGTCTTCCTGGTGGGTTGACACTTGAATTTATATAATGTTCTGCTCTGTCCCTAGTAATATTCTTTGCCTTTTAGTTTTCTTTTCTGATATTAATATAGTCAATCTGCTTTCATTTTATTTAATACTTAAATGACATCTTTTTTCATTCTTATGCTTTTAGCTTATATATGTCTTTATGTTTGAGGCAAGTTTCTTGAAGATACCCTGTTGTTGGGTCATTATTTATTTATTTATTTATTTTTAAAGATTTTATTTATTTATTTGAGAGAGAGAGAGAGAGAGCATGAGAGGGAGGGGCAGACTCCCTGCTGGGCAGGGAACCTGATGTGGGACTCGATCCTGGACTCTAGGATCATGATCTGAGCCAAAGGCAGTCGCTCAACCACCTGAGCCACCCAGGTGCCATGGGTCATGATTTTAAATCCTCTTTGCCAATCACTAGTTTTTTCTTTATTTCTAAATTTATTTATTGAGTTTTAATTTTAATTCCAGTATAGTTAATGTATAGTGTTGTATTAGTTTTAGGTGTACAATATAGTGATTTGACAATTCCTTACATCACCTGGTGTTCATCATGACAAGTTCACTCCTTAATCCCCATCACCTGTTTCACCCATTCCCCTACCCACCTACCCTCTGATAATCACTAGTTTGTTCTCTATGGTTAAGAGTCTGTTCTCTCCCCCCCCTTTTTTTCCTCGTTTGTTTTTTTAAATTCTTTATATGAGTGAAATCATATGGCATTCAGCCATAAAAAAGAATGAAATCTTGCCATTTGCAATGATGGAACTAGAGAGTATAATGTTAAGCGAAATAAGTCAGAGAAAGGCAATCACTGTCTTTTTATTCTTGTACTCAGGCCATTTACATTTAATGTAATTATTATTTTGTTAAGGCTTAGACTGTGTATTGCCTTTTTGACTTTTGCCTTAATCATTGTGGACAAAAGAATCAGGAGACCAAGAAACAAACCTTGTTTTTCCTCCCCATGCATTCATGCATAAGGATTATGCATGTCATAAATAGTTAGCTTATATCATAGCACCTAGAAACACTTCATTATTTAGGACAGAATACCAAGTATCATAGATTTTTGCTGTCAGGGGATATAATTCAAATGGCATCAGAGAAGAAAATTTTGAAATAAAAATAAGAAATGTTATGATGCATCATTTTGACTACTTTTCTTTATAAAAATGCAGATTATGTGACTTCTCTGGGGAGACCTGTGGCTTCCCGATATGCTGATGGCCTGTTTCCACAGTTCTACAGACCCGAAGATGGTAGAGTATACAATGTAAGTCACAGTTCTCTTGATGGACAGGCCCTATGACATGCTTCTAGGTCTGGGAGTGGCCTATGTGGTGAGGCACACGCTGCTTCCTATCTATGCAGTGGAGCAAGGCCTTAGCAGGGCTGGAGGTCCTCTTGTGACAGCGTGCAGAGTGCTGAAAGTTACAGCTTAGGACCTGGGAAGGGAAGCACTTGACCTGTTAGCTGAGTGCATGAAGCTGTTGACCAGAAAGTAAAAGCCTTTGCATATCAGTACTTTGTTTTGCCTTGAAAATAAGAAGAAAGAGTAGTTTGACTGAGGTTAGCAGACAGGCAAGGGCAGCTGCTGACCTGACAAATGCACTGGGAATAGAGGGCCACTTTTGCAGGTAGTCGTGGACAAAGCAAAAGGCACCTATTCCTGGAGTCCTGCATTCCAGCAATGCAGCATGTGACTTATGTACACCCATAACGTGTCCGGCCTTGTGCACACCCTGGCCCACCACAGGGAGCTCACAGAGACGCTTGTCCCATCACATCACTTTATGGATATTTCTTCATGTCAGTGCACGTCTGTGTACCTCCTGGACTGTTACTACTTCTTCTTCTTTTTTTTTTTTTTTTAAGATTTTATTTATTTATTTGACAGAGAGAGAGAGACACACAGCAAGAGAAGGAACACAAGCAGGGGGAGTGGGAGAGGGAGAAGCAGGCTTCCTGCTGAGCTGGACCTAGGACCCTGGGATCATGATCTGAGCCGAAGGCAGACATTTAATGACTGAGCCACCCAGGTGCCTCTGTTATTTCTTAATGTTTAAAAAGTTCAGGGGTACCTGGTTAGGTCACTTGGTAGAGCATGTGACTCGTGATCTCAGGATTCTAAGTTCAAGCCCTACGTTGGGTGTAGAAATGACTTAAAAATTCAAATCTTAAAAAAAAAGTTTGAATTACTTTTTGAACTTAGCCTGGTTCTAAGCAATAATATCCATAGAATCTTGAGTTTGGTGTGCTGTATATATTTTTTACCTGAACTACATGGAAATCAGTACAGAACTATTGAAAACACCCATCTTTGCCGTCTGACCACCTCCACAGCCCCTGTGACACATGGTCCCACACTTGTTTCTATACTGTTGTAGAAAGTTTAGTAAGTGCTGTGGATACCGGCAAGAGATTTAGGATTTTGCCTTTAGCAGCCATAACAAGCAACAGGAGGTGGTGCCGGAGCTTGAGGAATAAGCTGAAAAGAGGCAGGGGATAGAGAAGGAAAGCAGTTTAAGGCGGAGGGAATGGCCCGAACCAAGGCCTGAAAATATGGAGCTACGTGGTGTGTTCAGAAAACATATTTTCCTTAACAGTTTAGGTATTTAGGGGGGTATTCTGAGGGTTGTTAAAGTAAGAAATAAGTACTAGATCTTCCAAACTTTGATTCTTCACAGAAGAGGGCACATTTTTTTTCTTATTCCTTTTCTATATCTCCTGCCTCCCTACTCCCTGCACAGTTGTGCGTGATCTGTGTGACTGATGGTTTATTTGCGTATATGAGAAACTGCCTGAAAGCCTCTGTCACCTTTCAGTGACAGCCTCTAGAGCTATTGGTGGCAGCTGTGAGTACTGAAGTAATCCAGGTCCGGGGGAGCTTGGCCTGAGAGACAAGAGGATACAGGGCACAGGTTGGGAGCAGGAAGGTGAGTCAGGGAGGTGGAATCCCTTAGAGGAAGCACCACATCTGTGCTGGCATGTCTAGAAGCATTTTCAGAAATATTTTTGGCATGTCATCCTTAGGAAAACTTTAGTGAGACTTTATTTTTTTCCCCCATCTGCCTTTGCTGATCTCTCTTTTCTTCTGCCTAATTCCTTGAAAGTTCTTTTCTTCTACCTAATTCCTTAAAATGTCCCCTGGACATTTGCTGGTGAAGATAATTCTATAATTATAAAGATAAAATGTTATTTAGAAACACCTTTTTTTTTTTTCAAGAGTACTATATTTTGAATAGATCACATCGTCATCATTTCCTCTGTGGGGAATCATCCAAAGGTTTTTTTAGTTGAAAGATTGGAACACTTCCTCATGGATTATGTGGGGTTTAGAGGATCATCTACAACATTGTTATTAATGCTCAGTTCTTGATGGCAGAGGCTATGAGTCAGTGGGCCCTGTTGTTCCTGGCTGCATGATAGTTCAGATGACGTATGTTGGTGTGTTTTTGTCCTGTTTCTTTTTTCTTTTTTTTTTTCTGCTTTGATTTTCATAAGTTGACAGCTAAATCAGAACTGATCTATCAGTTTGTGGAACATTTAACACAAGCTGTGGAGAGTTACAAGCAGCGGATGGACTGGCTCACCAGCAGAAGCCGGCAGATTTTTGGCGTCATCTTGGAACAGTGCATCACCATAGTGCTGGATTTGGGCGGCATGCTGGAGGAGGAGCTTAATCTGTGCCAAGATGCTTTAACAATGGTCCTCGAGGAGCAGGTGGCTCACATAGCCAAGTTTAATATCATACGGTGAGTTCCCACTGGAAGGGGATATGTCAGTGAAACTTCGTAAGGAGTTTTCATATATTTGGAGCTAAGTAACATATCTTTACGGAGGGAGGAGGTATTATCTTGTCATTTCCTAGAATGTATAATTCTAGCAGAAGATCCACAGTGAAAACTTGTATCTGCTTTGCTTAGTTTTCAAATTGGAAGAGATTTAGAAACATACTTTTCTTCAGTGCATGGCAAGATCAAAATATGAGAATAGGAATTACACTGAATGTATACTTAAGACCACAGAAATCTCTTTGGTCTTTTTAGATTTTAGCCTGAATAATGAATTCAGCCTTATCACAGATATCTCTGTTTTTCTTGTGACTCCCCTGTAAGTTGACCCCCTTAATAGAACAGCAGGTGGTTGGCTTTATAGGATTTCCCGTATTTCAGAGTCTTCACAATTACTATGGATTCTTGGATTCAAGAGAATTTAGGCTCTAAGGCCAACTTTTCACGTGGAACAGTGGCCGTACCTCCCTGACAGGAAAAATCTGGATTAAGGGGACATCTGCCTACTTGAGTTTTTCTTTTGAAGAAAATATTTTCAGCTAAACAGATGACATCTTTGGGGATGTTGCCTAATTGTGTTCTAGCCCAGATTTCTATTTCTGTTGCAGATCTATTACTGAAGGAATCAAGTCTTAAGTTTGCAATGCTTTAGCTTTCTTGGAAATCTATGCTGTAGCATTTAGGCCACTCAGCCAGATTTCTACCCAGAGGGTCCACATAGAGGTGACACAGGTGTGAGGCAGCCTCTGTCTCAGGGCTGTTGATGAGGGACAGCTCGGGCTGGTTCATTAGTCCATGGTCTATATAATTCTTATAATTATGAATGCATATGTGATTTATATAATTTGTTCAGCTACAAACACAGAGAAAAATAGATTCAAATGACTCTTCTTTCTTGGGATTCCATCACTGCTTTCTAAATCCCAACTACATGGTTTGATCAGACATTCCCAGGATTTAAAAACTAAAGTTTTGCTGAACTGAATACTATTTTTGATCCGGAAGGGGTAACTGATGGGAATTCGGAACGATGAAAACAGTGTCTTAAATGAATTAGAAATAAAATGTTAGAGTAATAAAATTGCTGCTGATTTACAAATTTTAATGCTGTGAATCCTTATAAATTTACTCTTAATGGAAGATGGTTGTATACAAACCTGCCTGTTTATGAAAATCATTCCCTCAGTAATTTTATCGGTGGCCGTTAATGTTTACACTTTTGAGATGTTTAATTCTCCTGTATGCATTGTCTTTCCCAGTCAGTACAGCTCACGGAAGGTAAGGGTGCTTTGGAGACCAGTCTTAAATAGCTCGCCAGATGTATTGGTAACTTTCAGAGGGCCAGGATCTGTGTTTTCTTTCCTTCAGCTCTGGTGATGGTAAGTGGCTTGCTGCTCGCACCTCTGAGATGAGGGCTGACAGCTAGGTTGCCCACTGCCCCTGTGACACCCCGTGGGATTCCTTTCAGGGTTTCCCAGCGACCTGTGAAATGGCAGGAAAATGCTGTTCCTGTGACAGAGCAGTCCATAGCTGCTGCCATCAGCTGGGTTGAGAAAGTGCCTTTTGAGCTGGCCGTGAACCAGGCTGGCTGCCTCGACGCTCTGCTGGAAGCTGGGAATGACCAAACGGTAAGTGTGCACCCTGTGATCCCGGTCACATCGATGGCTTCCAGTTTCTCTCTCCACACCCAGTACCCCCATACTGCCTTTCAACTGACCTGGGTGCCTTTCAGCAGCATCCCACAGAGACCACATCACTGGCATTAAAGAGCCCCAAAAGTCTCAGTCCTCCTCACCTCTGAATTTGGAACCAATTGAGAAATAGGTGATAGGCCCCAGGTGGAGATCAAAATGGCAGCTTTGGTGATGGCAGAGCTGGAGCAACCAAAATGAGACCCCCTAACCCTGTCCCCTGAGCCTGGCGGGGCTCCCTCTGGGTGATTAGGGCACGGGGTCGACCCCCATTTAGGCCGTGCCCGAAGAGCCATTGAGCTCACAGCCACTGAGCAGTGAGAAAGGACAGGGATTTCAACACAGTTGTGTGTCTCTCATATTTTCATTCTGCTCTTGTTCTGACAGTTAGCTAAATCAATCCATCTCTTATGGGGAAGAGAGGTTGGGAGACTCTTTGTGGAATCCTGAGGTTGAGGAAATAGGGATTCCCCACATCTATGTTCTGAATCTCTCCCAGTTCCTCTTCCTCACAAATGGATCCATTATGTGCTTTCCAAGGTGAAGTATATCCATATAGAGACATCATCTGTTTTTGGATATTAATGCATTCACATGTGCCTTTTTGATAGGCCCTTTTGGACATAAAGCTTTACCTGGAAGAAGTGCTGAAATGGTGGTGATTTATGTCCTTTTAGCCACAAGCGTGTGTGTTTTTGTGAGTGATTCTAAGGATATGACTTGAAGGGAGCGGCAGGCTTGTGGGGAAGGGCTCTGGGTAGGTGGGGTCCTTTGGCCAGCCTTGGCTTCCCAGGTAGAGATAGATCTGCCTTCCTTTGGGATACAAATACTTAACTACTACTTATGGATTGATATGAATGAATACTTAATTGCTTTTTCTGCTCTGGACTCCTGTGATTCTATAGTTTTCAGGCTTTACTCGGCTACATTAAGTCCTTTCTTGGGCAAGCAGGCCATGTGCTGGCATCTTGAAAGGGTAGCTCTTACTAGTCACCAGACTGTTTATTGATACTGAGGAGGATGGTTTAAAATTGGAAATGCATTGTTTATCCTTTCGAAGCCAGAGGAACAAATGGTTCCCATTAAAGAACAAAATAGAAGCTACTTTGTTCTTTGGCCTTTCAAGTTTGTTTTAACATCTGTAAAATTTCAGTTGTCTGGACACTATAATAAGCATTCAAGAATTGGAACATAGGCTCTTGGGTGAGTGTGTGTGCGCACGTGCGCATGCCTGCATGTACGTACATACACACACACACACGGGTGTTCTGTTTCTTTGTTCACCTAACTACCTCGGTCATAGCTGACTCTGGTGACCTGTCATGACTTGAAGATTTCCCAGTGACCTTTGATTTTTCTATTTACTTTCCTTTGTGCTTCTCCTTTCTTGGATTCATCCCCAGCCCAGCAAGTCCTATAGAAAAGGAAGAACCCAGAAAGAGAGTAATAGGCACTGATTATCAAATGCCACTTAAAGACCCACAGCAAACAGCATCCTCAATGGGAAGAAGCTCACAGCCTTCCCGTTGAGATCAGGAACACAACAAGGATGCCCACTCTCACCACTCTTGTTCAACATAGTATTAGAAGTCCTAGCAACAGCAATCAGACAACAAAGAGAAATAAAAGGTATCCAAATTGGCAAGGAAGAAGTCAAACTCTCTCTCTTCGCAGATGACATGATACTTTAT
>PISX010035526.1:0-12826 GCA_004024625.1 Mellivora capensis | reverse complement strand
GGGAGGGAGACAAACCATAAGTGACTCTTAATCTCACAAAACAAACTGAGGGTTGCTGGGGGGAGGGGGTCGGGAAAGGTGGGTGGGGTAATGGACATTGGGGAGGGTATGTGCTATGGTTAGTGCTGTGAAGTGTGTAAACCTGGCGATTCACAGACATGTACCCCTGGGGATAAAAATCCGTTTATAAAAAAATAAATAAATAAAAAATAAAGTAAAAAAAAAAAAAAAAAGAATTTCTTTTTAGAGGTTATGATTTCCAGGAAGCGGGGAACATGCTAAAAAGCCAGGAGGGCTCTATGAGCTTGCTGTCCTGCCGTGAGCTGCTTCAAGCACAAAGTTCCATTTACAGGTGTGTCAAGAAACAGAAAGGAGGGACAGCAGCTGCCCAGCTCAACAAATAGTCTGACAACATATTCTATCAGGCCCTGCACTGGTAGCTGGGGACACACAGATGGAAGAAATGGTCACTGTACCCAGGGTCCTACAAGAGCACAGCATGGGAGCCTCTGGCACCAGGCAGTCAGAGTAGCTTTCTGGAAGGACACATGAAAGTGGGGTAGCATGTACCCTATAAAAACAATTTGAGCCAGGCCAGGGACTTGACATACCATACACCTGTGCAGACAACCAGCACTATGGTAGGCTGGCTTCCTGTCTTTGCTCTGCACACTCCTAGGACTCTACTTTCCCTTTGATAAGATCCATTATGTATAGAAATACATGGTCTGTATCTGGGATGTTACTAAATTAAGGACATTATTCCAGGCTATCCTAGACAAGTATGGGGTCCAGTGTGAGAAAGTAAGAAGAGGCCATAAACCACAAGTCTTAAGAGTTAAAAGTTAAAAACTGAAATTAACAGATGTGTAATAGATCTGTTCTACTTCCCTACATTAACGTAATTGCTTTCCTAATGTCTTGGAAAGTTCAGTTCTAATAAAAATTCTGGGATGAAGTTTTCGTCTGGAAAGTGCCTCCACCCCAGCCCTATACCCTAAAGCCCCCTTCCTTCCCTTCTCATTCTGGCTGAATTCTACCCCAGCCGGGACCTTCCTGCACTTGCTGTCAATCCTGCGAAGCTCAATTCACAAGTCAGCTGCCTGTCATCCATGCCAGGCCTAGAGTACACACGTAGCTAGCGTAAGCCTTCCTCCAGTCAGACTCCAAAGAGGCCTCTTTCATCCTTGAGGCTGGCTCGGGGCCATATAGGCAGGGAGTTCTAGAGTCCTAAGGACTAGGAAGAGATAGGGGTTGGGTAGGGAAGCTGGACTCTGTTGGGACTCCTTATCTGTGAGAGGGAAGGAAGCTGGAAAGGCCAGAGAAGGGCCCTTGAATGTATGGGAGCTAGGGGAAACCACCTCTTGGTGAAGTCTAAGGGCAGAACTGCCTTCCCTTCCAATTAATTCATTACAGACTGATGGATCTTCCTTCAGACCTCCCTTCCTGGTAGATAATCAGGGAAAGTACCAATTCCAATTAAAGCTATTTCAGTTTGGGGGACGCCTGGGCGGCTCAGTGGGTTAAAGCCTCTGCCTTTGGCTCAGGTCATGATCTCAGGGTCCTGGGATCGAGCCCCACATCGGCCTTTCTGCTCAGCAGGGAGCCTGCTTCTCCCTCTCTCTCTGCCTGCCTCTCCACCTACTTGGGATCTCTGTCTGTCAAATAAATAAATCTTTTTTTTTTTTTTTTAAAGCTATTTCAGTTTGGGCTATCTTAGTTTGTTCCCTTTCTATTTAAAATAATTTTCTGGGTAAATTCTCTTCAGCCTTCCTCTTTCAGTTACTAGGCACCCAGGTGTGGCAGCCAGCAAGGGCCCTGGATCTGCAAGAAGGTCCTTCAGAAGTAGTCCCTGGACCTCTTCTAATGCCTACAGTAAGAGGCCCATGTCCACTTGGTGACCGCTGACCCTGGTGACATTCACTGCTACAGTCTCCTCTAAGCCAAGTCCCGGACCATCTTTCCCTAGCTGATGAGGCCTACTCGGCCCTGGTGCATCCTAAGGCCGCGGGATCAGTGCCCTGGGAGATCTAGGTACATTCTCCTGGTATGCCTGTGGACAGCACCTGCAGCCACCTCACCCTCTTCAGGGAATGCACGAACTTCTGGAGACTCTCAACAGAGGAAGCAACTCTGGGGAGCCGGTCAGGCCCTCTTTCTGGAGTGGGCCCTCTGGAGGCCATCTCTTCCCAGAGTTCCAAACACAGCATGGAACACAAACCCTTCAGCTTTCTTCCTATTCCTTAGCCAAACCTTCCACCTTTACAACATCAGCCCTGAGTCAGAGAAACCAGGATGCACATTCCTTTGGCTCCACTTCCCTCTCCCTCAGGCTCTTTGCATTTCCTTCCCAGCACCCATTCTGGCAGCAAGAGGAAGAACTTTCCATTCTTGTCCGACAGACCCTTTTCCTGCCTTCCATCCGTCTCCCATCTGAGGTGGCCTTTACCATGTCCTTTTTCCCAAAGCCATAATGGCAGACAGGCCGCAGAGAGAAAAAACTAATTAGATTAAGCAGGTAAATTAAGAAGCATCTAAAAAACATGAGGCCTGCCGCACACATACTTCACCACTGGGTACTGAGGTCCAGGACTGCTGTACCTGGGTTTGGCTTCTGTGTGGAAAAGTCTCCCAACAAGTGACTGACACACATTCAGGTGCCACTAAGTGGAGGGATGGATTCTTTGAAGCCCACAATGGAGCAGAAGGCAGAGGCACAAAAGCGCTCTGCTGGAAAGTCCAATGCTTTCCTTTAGTTTCAGAAAAAGCCTCATGATTTTTTTTTTTTCCCAGTGCTAATTTATTTCCAAGGGGTTATTGTTTTCCGGTTGCCACTGTAACAAACTTCCACAAGTTAAGCCACTAAAAAACAAAAGTTTGTTTTCTTACAAATTCTGGGAGTCAGAAGTCTGACATCAGTTTCACACAGCAAAAATCAAGACGTCAGCAAGGCTGGTTCTTTCTGGAAGCTAGGGAGAGTCAAGGAGCTCACTCACCCTTTCCAGCTTCTAGAGGCTGCCTGTATCCCTCGCTGACAGGCCCTGAGCTCCGGCTTCAAATCACACCCTGTGCAGAAACACAGCGCACGCCCATTTCCTTCCTGTCGCCCGCCTCCCTTATAAAGGCTGCTGTGATTACATTGGACCCACCTGGATAACCTGGGCTAATCTCCCCTTAGAATCCTTAGACTTAATTACATCTGCAAAGTCCCTTTTGCCTCATAAGGTAAGACATTCTCAGCTTCCAAAGATTAGAACTTGCCACTTTGGGGGGCTGTTATTTAGCCTGCAAGACAGGGGAAAGTTTTTTCTTCTAGTTCCGAGGCACTCCCTCATTCACTGGAGTAAGAACCAGGCCTATTTCATCTGCTCCCAATAAAAGAAGGAATGCAGATTTGACACAATCAGACTTACCATGACTTCCCCAACCCCTGCTCTCATGCTGGTTTGTTTTGTTTTGTTTTAATTCTTTCATTTTTTAATCACCATGCCTGGCTTTCCTCAGTCATCCAGACTACCTTTAGAACTACTCTCCCCATACTCTGCTGGGGTATTCTTAGGGAAAACAGGCAAGTGGACTTATTTCTTATTCAAGATCAAGCGTAATCAAGAATGTACATCTAGGTGCACCTGGCTGGCTCAGACTGTAAAGCATGTGACTCTTGATTTCAGGATTGGAGTTCATGCCCCATGTTGGGTGTGGAACCTACTTAAAAAAAAAAAAAAGAATACATAATATATAGCTACATTAAATAAAAGTGCATCATTCTATTTAGGTCAGTCTGAGCCAGGCAAAATGCAAAGCCACATCGCCCCAGCCCCTGCCCCATCCAACCTTCAAGCTTCAATTTTTGGCTTCAAGAATGAATGAAGGGAGAACCTCTTCAGAGAAATACTGGAATTGAGGAGAGACTGAGAACAGTAGAAGTAATTCAAAGTACTATGTCCCAAAAATGAAGGCCAACTCTACGCTCTCTTTCATAACAAGCACGTCTTGTTGTCTCTACTATGGGGACATGCTCTGAACTGTCCACCATAAGTGCCAGCAGCCCTGAGCCACTCCCTCACTCCACTCCATGCTTAAGAGCCAAGTGCTGGCCAAGGTGAGGATGAACATCAATAGGGTCCCGTGCGTGCTGTGTGGAATAGAGTCTTCCCATCTTTTCTGTGCTGTTACTCTGACTGTAGATAAGAGAGAAAGACTGTCCTAATCCTCTCCCAATGTGGCCAGGCCCGGTGTGGGATAAGACCAGAAGCCCTGGTCCTATAAGGAAGAACAGGAAAGGTGGCCATCTAGCACTTGCATTTCCTAGGTACAGACTTCGGGTCACCCTGGAATGACCAAGCCAACTTCTCCACACAAGGATCAAACCCAGGCCCTTCCCCTTTGGACTTTAATCACAGGAGTTGAACCAACCAACACTCCACAATTTCTAAATTTATTCGTTGAATGTATTAGGGATTGCATTTCTGTGACAATTATAAGTTAATAGAGAAGACATTTTCACTTGCTATTCTCCAAATGAGTCGATTTGGAAGTAGAAACCAGCTCTTGCCATATCCCACTTGCATTCGTTTTTTTCCCTGCATTTTCTCTCTCCCCACGCAGATCACAGCATGTGGGAGCACAGCATTTGGAGGTCCCATTCTTCAAAACTAGAGTCTGAATAAAGTGTGTGCTTATGATTACATGCTGACTGACATATATGCAACCTTTGAGTGGAACAGCATGAGTTGTGGAGATTGAATTAAACAATAAACCTGTAATTGCTTGTTAGGGTGCTTTAATTGACTCATAAGTACCATATGCGAAGCTGCGTGGCTGCAGGAGCCCAATTATAAGCTTGCTTATCGAAAGATATAACTCATTTTGCATGTTGGAAACATACTCCCCAATTATTGTTGCCTCTCAGAAAAAAAAAGCATTTTTAAATAAATAAGAAATACTTAGTGAGCTAATAATGTACACTTAGTCCCAAGGTAACCCTGAAGCACTTTATTTAGGTTCTAATACAAGATCAGAGAATGCACAGTGAAAAAAATGCCCCTTTGCTTTATTCTGTTAAGCCCGGAGCTCTCTGTGCTCACAACCGAAGAAGTCTACACAGGACTCTTGGCTTAAGGGATTTTCCCCCTAACTGACAAAAACCTGGTAAAAATAAACACTTAGGGAAAAAAGAGAACAAAGTAAAATTACAAACAATTCATAAATTAGATTTAAACATAGCTAATGCATGTGAGGGTCACAGAGGAGAAAGGGAGATCTTAAACTCCGGCTGCCAATCTAGTGGGGCAAATTCCCGAAGGTAATGCTGGGAATGGGGTCAGGTTACCAAGCTGAAAGCACATTTATCAGGATCAGCTGTGGACTGGTGGAAGTGGGAAACACAGGAGGTACATGTTGACCAATTAGTAAAATCAGGATATCAGGAGGTTCCAGATAAGCAGAGTGAGCACCTTCGTAAACTAGAGTTGAGAAGAGGTAACCAGTGGGAATCCTAAATCTAAGGAGGAAAAGCATAAAATTGTCCTCTAGGGCACCATAGAGCCTGACCATGGTGTCTGCATGAACACAAGTGGTCTTGGAGTACTTTTAGACCACCAGTGATTTCCAATTAGCCACAGTGACATCTCCCCAAATAAATAGGTAAGTACAAAGACTAGCTTGTTTGCTAACAAAGCTGCCAGGGAAGTGTTTTAATCTCCTGCTACTCCCTCCCTTAAACTAGACCAAAAAAGATGTACACTCTGAACACAAAGACAGGGGATGCTAGGCAAACCCAGCTTCAAAAGTTTTCAGCCACTCTGAAAGTTTCAGCCACTCCTGCCATTTAGATTGCCTCTCCGAGTCCTTCCTCCTACAGAGATAGTAAAACCTGTATTGAGAAAAGACATTATAAATGCATATAAATCATCACACTCAGCAAGACGTTGGCAGCAATCACTCTAAATTAAGTCATGACAGTGAATAGGAAGGAACCATCCCTGCATTCAAGCTCGTTATACACCAGTGATTCTCTCCCTGATTTTATAACTCCTTAGAGTAGCTCCATTTATCTCAGTTGACCTTCTCCCATTAAAAATAATGCAAGGGGGAATGACTGCTAATGGGATAGTGTTTCTTTTGGGGGAGATGAAAATGTTCCGGAATTAGATTATGGTGATGATTGCACAACCCTGTGAAAGTACTAAAAATGACCAACTTATATACATTGAAGAGCAAATTATATCCCAACAAAGTTGCTATAAACAATCCATAATGTATTCTGAATCTTGAATATACATTATAAACATAATTCTAAAAAAAAGGCTCAAAAGTCATGTCACAAAATCATGTCAACCAGATGCAGCATTTCTAGAAATCCTGAGAATCAGAAGCATTTAGCGGCTACCAAAGAAATCATTCTCTGAAAAGTTATGGAGAAAACCATTTATATCAACTTTTATAAACAAGGATGTTCCCATAAATAATGAATTAGGGTCTTATCATTAATACAGTTCTTTTTCACATGTTTCTGATCTGCAAACTTTTAAATTTTGTCCTCCATTAAGAAAAACAGAACTAAACAAAAAACAAAAAGAACACATTTGCCTAGACTTTCTGTAGTGCCATACTTGCCAAATTAGAATTCTGTAGAATGCTATTTGGAGGATACAGTTGGTTGAACTATGAAATGTAATAGTAATAAAAGACAGAATTTCTGCCCTAAAAGGGCTTAAAATCTACACAGAAAACTTTTTTTGTTGTTAAGATTTTATTTATTTATTTGACAGAGAGAGAGAGATCACAAGTAGGCAGAGAAGTAGGCAGAGAGAGAGGGGGAAGCAGGTTCCCCGCTGAGCAGAGAGCCCGATGCAGGGCTCGATCCCAGGACCCTGAGATAATGACCTGAGCCGAAGGCAGAGGCTTGACCCAC
Organism: Mellivora capensis; assembly: GCA_004024625.1. Lineage (NCBI taxonomy): Eukaryota > Metazoa > Chordata > Mammalia > Carnivora > Mustelidae > Mellivora > Mellivora capensis. Next base: position 5,910 of record PISX010035526.1, on the reverse strand, counting down.
TGAGCCACCCAGGCGCCCCACACAGAAAACTAATGTGTGTGGGGGGAACCCCATAAATATCTGAGAACCACCTGTATGTAAACAAATTTTGAATACAAAAGCATTGTATAGTGGTTAATTTCTTACCATGTTTTAAAAGCTGTCAAGTAAGAAATCATCTAATTCCCCTCATAAATTCTTTTTCTTTCCTTCTTTCTCTAGCATGGCCTCATTAGAGGTGTAAACTAATGATGAGATGCTTTCTAGCATTTCCAAGTCATTTTTCTCACTGCCACTAAAATGTCTTCATATTCGTTCAGAAATATCTGCCACATCTAAATTCTATGTCTTATGCCGAATGAAGTCCTCAATTCAAATCATAGGAGAGTTTCTTGACATTTCTTTTATATATTTGGAAAAAAATTCATACACACTTCATTCTACAGAATATTGCCTATAACTATGCAATCTGCTAGAAGCTTTATACTCCTCCAGCCTCTATTTTATGTACATGTATGAGGGAAATGTCTATTTGGAAGCTGTGAAAGAATAAATATGCTAATTCATACACTGCATGGAGAAGGTGATTTATTCCATTTTTAAAGGAATATGGCAGTATTTACATAAGTTTCACCTGTATCTCTGCAAACAGCTGTTGTGCAAACAACTTCTAAATCAGGAGAAAAAAAGGGCTGGGTATTTTTGTAACAGTAGCTCTGCGCTTCACAGATGGACGGTGCTTTAGTTACCTGCCACACTTCACATAAAGGCATAGGGAAAACTTGAGCCAAATCACTGCACCAAGTAATTACAGAATTTAAAAAAAAAAGGGGGGGGGTGTGCCTGGGTGGCGCAGTGGGTTGAGCCTCTGCCTTCGGCTCAGGTCATGATCTCAGGGTCCTGGGATCAAGCCCCACATTGGGCTCTCTGCTCAGTGGGGAGCCTGTTTCCCTTCCTCTCTCTCTGCCTGCCTCTCTACTTGTGATCTCTCTGTCGAATAAATAAATAAAATCTTTAAAAAAAAACTTACCCTTGAGTATGAAAGCTAAGATTCTTTTTTTTTATTAATTTCATTTCTTTTCAGCGTAACAGAGTTCATAGTTTTACACCACACCCAGTGCTCCATGCAATGCGTGCCCTCCACAATACCCCCCACCTGGCTCCCCCAACCCCCCCCCCGTCCCTTCAAAACCCTCAGGTTGTTTTTCAGAGTCCATAGTTTCTCATGGTTCATCTCCCCCTCGAAAGCTAAGATACTTAGATGCCTCTATAAAACAGAAACTTTATTCATATCTGCCACAAAATAAGCTATCTTGATAATGAGTGCTGTATCATTTATCAGGAAGCTCCACTTTGCCTCACATAATCCTTCTAGTAACAGTGACTAAGTAACAAATGAGATGTGAAACTCCAAATTAAGAAGTAATTTGGTGTTCTCTATTGAAAAACAAGTGCAAAGACCCAGGATATTCATTATCTCACTGCTACAGAGAAACAATAAATCAACAAAATATCCACACGTACTCCCCACCCCTTGCTAAAGTATACTACGTTTGCTAGTGGATCTATCCACCTAAAACATGTTCCGAGGAACTTTTCTTTTTCGACAAATGATTTCCTCTTTGCAGATCACTAGGAGTACTCATGCTTTCCAGGGAATCATAATCACTGCCGTTATAATCAATTATCTATTAGGTACAAGGCTGATGCCACGTCAAGAAGGCATTTGTTTTCATTTTTGTTAGGTCTCCTCCCCTATAGGCTCTGCCAAGATGCTGCTGAAATTATGTTTATTCATCCCCATTTTGTCTTTGGTCCCTCTGGAGGCCAAGCATTTGCTGCATCCTCTGTGAAAAACACATTTGTTACACTTTCATTCCATTCTAGAATCTCAAACTTAATAAAACCCTACAATAAAAGTCTGAGTAACAGTGGGTTAGAGGATCATATTGTAGTTCTTACGCACTATATGTATATATTCGCCAGTCACACAACTTAGCTTCTCTTACAAGACATTTTAATAAAGAATAACTCACTTCATACATATGCAGATGGATTCCTGAAAAGTTGTGTGCAATACATAGGAAGGAATGAATCATATTTTAATGCAACAGGAAGCCTGCTATCAAAAGGTTTTCTACCCAGAATAATGGTATTTAACCTCAAAGATTCATTTTTCAATGTAAACAACCCATATTCTTATGTGAAACTGAAATTGTCTGAAGTGATATTCATCGTCCAAAATCAAGTGACCTCTGATTTCTTATGTGTAAATTTTATACCTGCTAACGTTAGCTCAGTTAAGAGTAAAACCACCTTCCAATGTCTTTTTTTCTTTAAGAATTTATTTATTTATTTGACAGACAGAGGTGACAAGTAGGCAGAGAGGCAGGCACAGAGAGAGAGGGAAGCAGGCTCCCTGCTGAACAGAGAGCCCTATGCGGGGCTCTATCCCAGGACCCTGGGATCATGACCTGAGCCGAAGGCAGAGGCTTTAACCCACTGAGCCACCTAGGCGCCCCCACCTTCCAATGTCTTACCAGTTGTAAGTGAAGACAGGAACTTGATCTATTTTTTACCTTTAAGCACTGAGAAATAATTAAACCTAATGTGACTAACAATATTAAATTCATACATTTTACTACTTTGTGCTAGTACTGGCCAGCTGCATAATTCAAATTACCAAGGCTAATTGGGCCTGTAACCGAATCTTCTTCTGATAATACACTGTTTTCCACATTTGCTTCAAGTCTTCATAGCACCCAAGTGGAACCTGCTTTTTAGCCAAAGCTCCATGCAAATGACCAGGACCCAAACACAATCTGAAGAGGTGACAGCATCAATCAGGAGATTGAGTCTGGCCCTGGCTTTTCTGGTGAGAGCTGTATGACCCACTCTGGGTAAGACTCATAAAGAATCAAGTGTATTTAGGTGCATAATGAAGGAGTTGGACTAGGTTGATCGGTGACCCTTCCTGCTGTAATACTCCACGTATACATTGTGGGTATAGGCATGACAGAGCATTCTCAAATATATTGTTGTAATCCATGGTTTTATTGAGAACTTGGACGATTACCACAGCCAGCTGGTCCTAAAGTAAGCATTTATGCATAATTGTTTTTATTTCCTTTAATGACATGTTGTTAAATACATATAGCATGCTAACACATGAATGCTAACACATTCTACAATTTTGGTAAAAATAAACTCATACTTCACCTAGGAAGGCATTTTATGTAACACATAAATTAGCTGGACTTTCAGGTAAAGATGGCAGAATGGAAACGTGATTATATTTCCACCTCTTTCTAAAATGTCATTAAACTTTATGAGTCCTTAATGCGTTAAGAGAATGGGAAAGAACAAAATTGTGTCATGATTTTGGAAGCCATAAATCAATGGACAAGAGGCAAAGGGCTGTACAGACCGAGGAAAATATTAAATTTAAGGGGTAAAAAACAAAAGCCAAAAGTTAATCTGACTTGCAACACAGACTCTCTAGAAATGGGGCTGAGTGAATGAAGTTGACATTGAATAAGTCAGAAAGACCCATGAAAGTTTTTCTGAAATATGATACTGAAGGATCTGATTATCTTGATAAAATATTTACTTAATCAGTGGAGAGTTTGGGAGTTTTTTAGGGCTGAAAAGATGAAAATGCAAAGAAAAAAAAAAAAACAAACAAACCTAGGGGTGCCTGGGTGGCTCAGTCAGTTAAGCTTCTGTCTTAGGCTCGGTCATGACCCCAGGATCCTGGGATCTAGCCCCAAGTCAGGCTTTCTGCTCATCAGGCAGTCTAGTTCTCCCTCTCCCTCTGCCATCCCCTCCCCAGCCCTTGCTCCTGCTCTCTTTCTCTCAAATGAACAAAAATCTTAAAAAAAAAAAAGCCTAGAAAAATAATAATAATATGTTTCAAGGAAAGAATGATTATCATAGCTCACTTAGAGTAAGACTTTCAAAAATACGTGCATAATCAAATCAATATAAATGCTGAATATATTGATCTAAAAAAATTACATGATAATCATATGGGGAAAATGGGAAGTATACCAGCATAGTGAGGGCAGGATAGTACAAGAGAACTAAATTCTTATTATTCAAATGGGGAAGGCAATAGTTAATGCTTAAATCTGAAAATATAACAAGTCAAAAACCAAACATAGTTTCTGGAGATATGATTTAAAAACAGCATCATCAGCTAAAAGTAGTTGAATAAAATGGAGGCAAGGAGAAAAATCTTGTAGAATTATTTAAAAAAAATTTTTTTACTCCTGTTACAGAACTATTTGATCCTTTGAATTATGAAGATCTATACATTTGATAAAACACTTAAGTAAATGACTGAATGAATAAAATAGACTAACTCTAACATATTTAAAATACTCTCAGGTATATAAAATACTACCTTAAATCAAATACATACTATGTTAGATTATGTCTCATAAATACATTCTTTATAGGCAATGCCTTTCCAATTTGTCTCTCCCTATGTATTTATCTTTCTCCAAAAAAAAAAAAAAAAATGAAAACCAACACAACAAAAGCTGGCACATTTTTTTCTTCTGACTTCGTGAAAATAACAGAAACATCTATTCCTTCATTTTACTTATTAATGGCTTACTATGCATTTCTATTAAACATTATAAAGTAAAAACACACACAACAGAAACCCAATCCTTGGCTTTTGACAGCTGAAGTGGCTCGTTGGCCTAGGTGTCTGATGTAATTTACTTTTAACCTCTAGAAGGAAAAACTAGGACCAGACACAGAGAAAACTGCTGATAACAGAGGTCAAGATGGTGAAGACGAAGCAGGATGGTTATAGGCTCATAATGAGAGATGAACTAGCAGGAACATCGGGGGAGTACAAAAGAGAGTAAATTGTTCCTGAACTGTGTGGAAAGGCAAAGGTAGCTGGTTACTTAGAAGTTTTCAGTTTACTTTCCTGATTTAGAACAATTCTGCCCCTTTTAGAACATTCAACCCCCAAAGACCACTGATTTAGAAATTATAAAATCTCAGGTTTTATTTCCATATTTTTATTTATCTTTTTCTAGAAGAGTAGCTCTAAAATTAGGTATCCCTTAGATTTAATGAGTCACAAAGAAAAGTCTGGTGCAGATTTAAAGCTGTAGACAATGGATTTTAGTATTGAAGTCACCTCTATTCCTCCAAGCTGCTGTTTGCTAAAGCAAATAACGCCAGATATCAATCTGAGGGACTGCCGACAACAATAACAAACCTAAGCCAAAAAAATCTAATTTTATTCTTGGCCAAGACAAGCTCATTATTGACTATAAGAGACCTGCTTCCTCCCAAACTGTGGTACCTTGTGGGGAAAAGGAAGGGAAATGTCTGAGGTTGTTTCAAAACAACAACAATGACCCAGGAGGGAGAGTCAATGAGTTCAAATTAAATCCAAGGAAAGCTGGTGGACCGGGTGGGGAAATGGTAAAATGTTCTTTAAAAACTTGGCTTTAACACACTTATGTACTGTTTAATTCTAATCTGCCAGTAGTCTGTTTCCTTGGAAAAAAATGAATCTTTATAAAGGAAACTAAGACGACTGAGGAAATAAATATCAAATTGGACTGAGCTCAAGAAATTCCAAGCAGAGCTCTAAGACTACTTTACTTAAATATGATTGAGAATTCTGAAAATTACAGGATGGCAGTCTTTTGTGGTCAGGGTTCCCAATGCAAGTAACACAATGAACACATTTATAATTAGGTAAGAATTCGGAACTAATGAACTTGGGTAAAGCTAAAACTCAACACACTATTTTTTCCCTAATGAGTTGGTAAGAAAATTCAGTTTCTTTTTAATAATATTTTCCAGAGGTGCCTGGGAGGTGCAGTCAGTTAAGCGCCTGACTCTTGGTTTCAGCTCAGGTCATAATCTCAGGGTCTTGAGATTGAGCCCCGAATTAGG
>PISX010035525.1:0-12931 GCA_004024625.1 Mellivora capensis | reverse complement strand
AAATGGATAAAGGACCTCAACGTGAGACAGGAATCCATCAGAATCCTAGAGGAGAACATAGGCAGTAACCTCCTCGATATCAGCCACAGCAACTTCTTTCAAGATATGTCACCAAAGGCAAAGGAAACAAAAGCAAAAATGAATTTTTGGAACTTCATCAAGATCAAAAGCTTCTGCACAGCAAAGGAGACAGTCAACAAAACAAGGAGGCAACCCATGGAATGGGAGAAGCTATTTGCAAATGACAATACAGACAAAAGGTTGATATCCAGGATCTATAAAGAACTTCTCAAACTCAACACACACAAAACAGATAATCATATCAAAAAATGGGCAGAAGATATGAACAGACACTTCTCCACTGAAGACATACAAATGGCTATCAAACACATGAAAAAATGTTCATCATCACTAGCCATCAGGGAGATTCAAATTAAAACCACATTGAGATACCATCTCACACCAGTTAGAAAGGCCAAAATTAGCAAGACAGGAAACAACGTGTGCTGGAGAGGATGTGGAGAAAGGGGAACCCTCTTACACTGTTGGTGGGAATGCAAGTTGGTGCAGCCACTCTGGAGAACAGTGTGGAGATTCCTCAAGAAATTAAAAATAGAGCTTCCCTATGACCCTGCAATTGCGCTACTGGGTTTTTACCCCAAAGATACAGATGTGGTGAAAAGAAGGGCTATCTGTACCCCAATGTTTATAGCAGCAATGGCCATGGTCGCCAAACTGTGGAAAGAACCAAGATGCCCTTCAACAGACAAATAGATAAGGAAGATGTGGTCCATAAACACTATGGAGTATTATGCCTCCATCAGAAAGGATGAGTACCCAACTTTTGTAGCAACATAGATGGGACTGGAAGAGATTATGCTGAGTGAAATAAATCAAGCAGAGAGAGTCAATTATCATATGGTTTCACTTATTTGCAGAGCATAATAAATAACACGGAGGACATGGGGAGATGGAGAAGAGAAGGGAGTGGAGGGAAATTGGAGGGGGAAATGAACCATGAGAGACTATGGACTCTGAAAAACAACCTGAGGGTTTTGAAGGGGCAGGGGGTGGGAGGTTGGGGGAGCCAGGTGGTGGGTATTATGGAGGGCACGCATGGTATGGAGCACTGGGTGTGGTGCAAAAACTGTGAATTCTGTTACGCTGAAAAGAAATAAAATAAATAAATAAGTAAAGGGGGGGAGGAAAAAAAGAGTACATTTATCTTGATGAGCACTGCATAATATATGGAATTGTTGAATCACTATATTGTACACCTGAAAAAATATAACACTGTGTATTAACTATACTGGAATTAAAATAATTTTTTAAAATGCCATCCAATTGGGACACCTGGTTGGCTCATGGGTTAAGCATCTGTCTTCCACTCAGATCATGAACTCAGAGTCCTTGGGTCAAGTCCCACATTGGGCTCCTTGCTCAGCGGGAAGCCTGCTTCTCCCTCTTCTCCCTCCTGCTTGTGCTTGTGCTCTTTCACACACTCTCTCTCGCCTAACAAATAAGTAAATAAAATCTTTTAAAAATAAAAAAAATTAAATATCATCCAATTAAACTACATTACAAAAAATGGGAAAGAAATAATGGAAAGAGTAAAAATGGAAGAGGCGGACTCTGAAGAATCTTGGTGGAAAAAATACTGAACAGATGGCTAGTGAATGGCAAGGTGCAGTATTTCCTGAAGTGGAAGGGACTTACTAACAATGCCGACAATACTTGTGAGCCTGAAGAAAATTTAGATTGACAAGAGTTAATTGAAGCATTTATTTTTTTTTTCTTCTTCCCCAGTTTTTTTAAATTTTTCCAGTGTTCAAGATTCATTGTTAATGCACCACACCCAGTGCTCCATGCAATATGTGCCCTTCTTAATACCCACCACCAGGCCCTCCCAACCCTCCACCCCTCTACCTTCCAAAGCCCTCAGTTCATTTCTCTGAGTCCACAGTCTCTCATGGAAGCATTTATTAATTCTCAAAATGCTGATACAAAAAGAAAACTTTTATCTGAATTAATATAATAATAGCAAATCAAAGAAAAGAGATGCTTATGATAAACCAAAAGGATTTGCCAGAAGTCTTGATCCTGAACAATTAGTGCTACAAACAGCACTGGTGAATTAATGTTTGTCATGACATGGAAAGAAAGATTCAGATGAGACAGAGTTGGTGCTGGCAAAAGAGGCAAATGTGAAGTGTACTCAAATTGTAATTGCTTTTTATGAAGAGAGACTAACTTGGCACTCTTATGTGGAAGACAAGGCTCAATAATTGTTTCCATGGCTATATATATATATATATATATATATATATATATATATATATAGCATTATATGTATAATCTGGGTCTTGGCTTTTTATATTTATTAGTGTGAAGATATAACATTCTAATGAAAATCAAGTTTGATATGTTTGCTTTGAAGCATTATTGGGGAGTCATAGATGGGCTTTTTTGCATCTATAGCACTGATTACTTTGTGGATTTCGTGGGGGATTCTGTAACCTGCTTTTTTTTCAAGTCTTTATTAAATTCCAGTTAGTTAATATACACTGTATTAGTTTCAGGTGTAGAATTTATTTATTAGTCGCTTACAACACCCAGTGCTCATCACAAGTGCCCCCTTTAATATATCCATAATGAAATCCCCTATTTCACCCACCCCACCCACCCACCTTCCATCTGGTAACCCTCAGTTTGTTCTCTGTAGTTAAGAAAATGTTTCTTCGTTGGCTCCTTTCTCTCTTTTTTCTTGTCCACTTTGCTCTTTGTTTCTTAAATTCCACATTTGAGTGAAATCATATGGTATTTGTCTTTGACTGACTGACTTACTTTGCTTAGCATAATACCCTCTAGTTCCATCCACCTTGCTGCAAATGGCAAGACTCCATTCTTCTTGATAGCTGTGTAATATTCCATTATACATATGTAGGACTTCCTTATCCATTCATCAGTTGATGGACATTGGGCTCTTTCCATGATTTGGCTATTGTTGATATTGCTGCTATGAACATTAAAATATGCATTTCTGTATCCTTTGGGTAAATACCTAGCAGTAAAATTGCTAGATCATAGGGAAGTTCTATTTTTTAACTTTTTGAGGAAACTCCATATTGTTTTCCAGAGCAGCTGCACCAGTTTGCATTCCCACCAACAGCATAAGAGGGTTCCCCTTTCTCCAAATCCCCTCCAACAGCTTTTGTTTCCTGTGTTGTCAACTTTAGCCATTCTGACTGCTGTCAGGTGATATCACTTTTTAATTTTGATTTGAATTTCCCTGAAGACCAGTGATATTGAGCATCTTTTCTTGTGTCTATTAGCCATCTGGATGTCTTCTTTGGAAAAATGTCTTCATGCCTTCTGCCCATTTTTTAACTGGATTACTTGTTTCTTGGAGTGTTGAGTTTGATAAGTTTTTTATTTTTTTTTAATTTGTCAGAGAGAGTGAGCACAGGCAGACAGAGTGGCAGGCAGAGGCAGAGGGAGAATCAGGCTCCCTGCTGAGCAAGGAGCCTGATGTGGGACTCAATCCCAGGACACTGGGATCATGGCCTGAACCGAAGGCAGCTGCTTAACCAACTGAGCCACCCAGGCGTCCCAATAAGTCTTTTATTGATTTTAGATACTAGACCTTTATCAGATATGTCATTTGCAAATATCTTCTCCCATTCTGTAGGTTGCCTTTTAGTTTTGTTGATTATTTCCTTTGCTGTACACAATCTTTTTATCTTGATGAATTCGCAATTGTTTATTTTTGTTTTTGTTTCCCTTGCCTCAGGAGATGTATCTAGTAAGAAGTTACTCTGGCCAATGTCAAAGAGGTTACTGACTGTGTTCTCCTCTAGGATTTTGATAGATTCCTGTCTCACATTTATGTCCTTCATCCATTTTGAATTTATTTTTGTGTATGGTGTAAGAAAGTGGTCCAGTTTCATTCTTCTGCATGTGGCTGTCCAGATTTCCCAACACCATTTGTTTAAGTGACTGTCTTTTTTCTGTTGGATATTCTTTCCTGTTTTACTGAAGAATAGTTGATCATATAGCTATGGGTTCATTTCTGGGTTCTCTGGTCTGTGCCATTGATCTGTCTCTGTTTTTATGCCAGTTCCATACTGTCTTGATCACTACAGCTTTGTAATATAACTTGAAGTCCAGAATTATGATGCTTCCAGCATTACATTCCTTTCTCAAGATTGCTTTGGCTATTCAGAGTCTTTTATGGTTCCATACAAATTTTAGGATGGTTTGTTCTAGCTTTGTGAAAAATGTCAATGATATTTTGATAGGGATTGCATGAAATGTGTAGATTGCTTTAGGTGATGTAGACATTTTAACAATATTTGTTCTTCCAATCCATGAGCATATTTTCCATTTCTTTGTATCATCTTCAATTTCTTTCATCAGTGTTTTATAGTTTTCAGAGTACAAGTCTTTTATCTCTTTGGTTAGGTTTATCCCCAGGTAGCTGATGGTTTTTGGTGCAATTGTAAATGGGATCAATTCCTTGATTTCTCTTTCTGCTGCTTCATTATTGGTGTATAGAAATGCAACAGACTTCTGTATGTTGATTTTGTATCCTATGACTTAGCTGAATTTGTCTATCAGTTCTAGCAATTTTTTGGTGGAGTTTTCTGGGTTTTTCTATACAGAGTATCATGGCATCTGCAAATAGTGAAAGTTTGACTTCTTTATTGCTGATTTGTATGCCTTTTATTGTTTTTTAAAGATTTTATTTATTCATTTGACAGAGAGAGACACAGTGAGAGAGGGAACACAAGCAGGGGGAGTGGGAGAGGGAGAAGCAGGCTTCCTGCCAAGCAGGGAGCCAAATGCCAGGCTCCATCCCAGGACCCTGGGATCATGACCTGAGCTGAGGGCAGATGCTTAATGACTGAGCCACCCAGGTGATGCTGGATGCCTTTTATTTATTTTTTTTTTCATTGTCTGATTGCTGAGGCTAGGACTTCCAGTAGTATGTTAAATAACAGTGGTGAGAGTGGACATCCTCTCCTGTTCTTGACCATAGAGAAAAAGGTCTGTTTTTCTTCACTGAGGATATTAGCTGTGAGCTTTTCATACATGGCCTTTATTATGTTGAGGTATGTTCCCTCTATCCCTATTTTGTTAAGGACTTTTATCACGAATGGATGTTGTACTTTGTCAAATGATTTTTCTGTATCTATTGAAAGGATTATATGGTTCTTATCCTTTCTTTTGTTTTTGGGGTTTGTTTTTGTTTTTGTTTTTGTTTTTTCCCCTTTCTTTTGTTAATGTGGTATTTTGTGTTGATTGATTTGTGAATATTGAACCACCCTTACAGCCCAGGAATAAATCCCACTTGATTGTGGTGAATGATTCTTTTAATGTGCTGTTGGATTCTATTTGCTAGTATTTTGTTAGAATTTTTGCAACCATGTTCATCAGGGATATCAGACTATAGGTCTCTTTCTTAGTGGAGTCTTTGTCCAGTTTTGGAATCAGGGTAATGCTGGCCTTATAGAATGACTTTGGAAATTTTCCTTCCATTTCTATTTTTTAGAATAGCTTGTGAAGAATACATATTAACTCTTCTTTAAATGTTTGGTAGAATTCCTCTGGGAAGCCATCTGGTCCTGGACTTTCATTTGTTGGGAGATTTTTGGTTACTGATTCAATTTTTTTAGTGGTTATGTTGTAGTTGACTTCACATTTCCTAGCATTGTGGTCAGAAATATGCATGGTATGATCTCAGTCTTTTTGTGCTCTTTGTGGCCTGATTTGTGATGTAGTTTGTGATCTACTCTGGAGAATGTTCCATGTGCACTTAAAAAGAATGTGTATTTTGCTGCCTTAGGATGAAATGTTCTGAATGTATCTGTTAAATCCATCTGGTCCAGCATGTCATTCAAAGCCATTTCCTTGTTGACTCTGCTTTCTGTCCATTGGTATGAGTGGGGTGTTAAATTTGCTCCAATTATTGTACTATTATCAATGAGTTCTTTATGTTTGTTAATATTTGTTTTATATAGTTGGGTGCTCCCATCTTGGAGCCATAAATATTTATAGGTCTCATGATTCATAGTTGTTCTTTTGTTCAGCTTCCTTATTTTCCATTTTTCTATCTTCTATATCACTTAATAATTCCTCTATATTCCTCTACTTCTTCCATCCTTGTGGTCATTACATCCAGTCAGTTTCAAATCTTGGTTATCACATTTTTCATTTCTGCCTGCTTGTTTTTTTCTCTTTTATCTCTGTAGTAAGGGTCTCCCTGATGTCTTCCATGCTTTTCTCAAGCCCAGCAAGTAGCCTTATGATTATTGCTTTAAATTCTCCATCAGGCTTATTACTTATATCTGTTTCAATTAGATCTCTGACCATGAGCCTCTCTTGTCCATTTTGGGGGATGAATTCCTCCATTTTGGCATGTTGTCTAAGTCCTTGTCTTCCTTAGTGTGTTAGAAAAGCCTGTTATGTTTCCTGCCCCTAAGAGTAATGGCTTTATGAAGAGGTCGTACATTGTCCAGGACCCGGTGCTTCAGGGAGTGTCCCTGATGTGTGCTGTGTGCACTCTGCTGCTGTGTTTTGGCTGCTTTATCCCTCAAGTTAGTCATCTTCAGAAGTTCTCCTTCCCCACAATGGGCAGTGTTTGGACCTTGGCCAGAGTGTGGAGAGTTTTAACTAGGCATGTTCTTGTCTGCTTGTTAAATGAGTCCTGATTCTACTTCCAGTAGGACTGAAGCTTTCTGAACTTTTATAGTCAGTAGATACGGTGCATGCAGATGTTCTGCTGGTCTTCTGGGGAGGGTGCCTGCCGCATTGGTCCTCAAGCACACTTGCCCAAGAAAAGCGATAAGCAGAGCACAGGGTTACAAGACCTGGTGTAAGCAGGTTAGCCAGTGTTGGCATTGAGCTGAAGTTGGCTTATGCTGAGGGGCAGGGGAGGGAAATGGTGCCAGCTAGCTACTTTGCCCCCAGAGAGGGGCCTCCATGCTTGCTGCTCTCAGGAAAGCACTCCCAGAAGAGTGAATACTTTCCCCTCCTGCATCTCAGGCATTTTCTGATCACTATTTTCACACTGTCTGCCTCCAGGTTGCTTACCTGTCTAGAGCAGCACAGTGCATTTTGGGCTCTCTCCCAGCCAAGCCTGCTGACTTTCAAAATTTCATATTTCAGCAATGTGCTGTAGCAAGGGTTTGCATGGTCTTCGGGGTGGGGGGAGGTGGCGTCTCACTATGCAGGGACTGATACAGGTTTGACCAAGAAGGGCAGTTGCACCAAAGTGCAGCAGCATGGGATTTGGAGCAAAACAGACTGAACAGCCAGTGTCTGGGTTAGCCATCCTCAGCAGGTGTCTCTGGGCTTATGCTAAGGGTTTGGGAAGGGAATTGGGGCCCTCCAGCTCTTTTGTCCCTGAAGAAGTGCGACCTCTCACAGATGTGTTCCAAGAAAAGTGAGCAGACTTTCCCATGTGCCTTAGGTGATCATCAAATCATACATCTGGTCTGCCCTGGGGGGATTGCTTATATGCCTTCTGCCCAAGAGTAGGACAGCACCCCCAGAACTCTATCCCAGCCAAATCTCCCAATCTCTAAAACTCCAGTCTTTGAGTCCCCTGACTGCAAAAACTCATGAAAATCAGGCCCCCTTTTTCTTTGGGGAAGTCTCCTTGTGTATATCCCGTGTGCTTCACTGTTTCTTCCCTTTCTCTGCAACCAGGGCCCCCCCACCTGCAACATCTGTGTACATTTCTCCCCCAAATCATGTCCCCACACTTCCTATCTTCCTCTATGTGGATTCTTCTCTCCCCCTAGTTGTGCAGTTTGTTCTGTCAGTCCTCAGATTGATGGGTATTCAGAATGATTTGATATTAATCTAGCTGTGTTCCAGGGATGAGGCAAGTTTAAGGTCCTCTTAGCTCTCTTTCTAGCACTGGTTACTTTGAATAAATAAAAACTTTCTTAGTTGCTTTCTTTATCAAAAAAGAATATATGAGACTGTATATTATTTTGACCATTATATTATCATTTGAAACCATATATTATTTCCTTTCCACTAGAGAACAGCTTTTTCTAAATACCAGGGAAAATATCCATAGTAATTACTCAATCAGAATTTATATTTAACTCCCATATACTTAAGGACCATTCTGGGTTTTTTGTTATTTGGGGTTTTGTGTGTGTGTGTAGATATTACACACACACGTAAATAGCTTCCTTTCCTCTTTCTTTCTTCTTTTCTTCCTTATGTTCATTTGTTCATTTGTGTGTTCATTCATTCTTTTTAACATTCACCAAAGCAAAACAGCATATCATAACCACAGATAGCCCATGTTTCTGGGATATCCTCATTTTGAGTAACCTAAGAAATAAATAACTTCAAGTTAAGTTGAAATTTTTCCTAAAGCTCTAATCTTTCAAATCAAATGGATGATTTTGTAATGAATTGGACAATTTAAATATAATGTAAATGATTTAAATTGGACAACTTAAAAACAGTCATATCAGAATCCATATCCATATCTACAGTTATATAAATGCAAGTTTATTTGCAAAACCCCTTAATGGAAAATTTTATCACACCAACAACTTCTCTACCCAAATGAGAAAACTAGAGAAGTCCTGGTGTGTTTTAATTAGGTAAGCAAAATTAGTTACATGGACATTTACAAGTTCCTTCTAGTGAACCATTCCTTTGCAAGTTGAAATCCCTAAAAGACTAACTTGGGAATAAAATGAGACTAAAAGGTCATGATTCATGGAATGCCTCAAATTTCATTTATGGAAACCTAATCATAATCAGATGGCTGGAGATGTTGGCAATTGAGGACCTGCTGGAATAAATGATGAACAGAATTTTGTGGTCCAAATTCTTGACCTGCATGTGTTTTCTTTATACCAACTCATTTCTTACATGTAGGCTCAATCTTCTCAGTATTTGGGTTACTGGTTCAGAAGAAGCCAGGAAAAAACAATAACTTTGTAGTAATCAGAACATTTGTTATCCAACTGTATATTGCTTACTTTATTGTAAACAGTAGTTAATAGACAGTTTTATATTCAAAAAGAAAAAGAAAAAAGAAACAACATATTCTTTCCTAAAAATTCTACATAAATTCTTAGGTCTTTCTGTTTTTTTCCTCACAGATATAACTGAATCCCAGAAATAATTAGATCTATTCCCTTAGTCTGCAATTACCTTCACGGCTTGCTTGTGATTGAAAGCTTTTCCAAAACCATTTGGGTCTCAGTGCATCACTCCAGGGACCACACATTAACCTAACTAACTAGACTGCAGCTAACGCCTCTCACACGTGTGTTTTTCTTGCTGCCAGTCTTTCATGCCCACACATTATTTTTTTTTTTTTTTTTTTTTTTTAAAGATTTTATTTCTTTATTTGAGAGAGAGGCAGTGAGAGAGCATGAGCGAGGAGAAGGTCAGAGGGAGAAGCAGACTCCCCATGGAGCTGGGAGCCTGATGCGGGACTCGATCCCGGGTCTCCGGGACCATGACCCGAGCCGAAGGCAGTCGTCCAACCAACTGAGCCACCCAGGCGTCCCCACACATTATTTTTTAAAGATTTTACTTATTTATTTGACAGACAGAGATCACAAGTAGGCAGAGAGGCAGGCAGAGAGAGAGGGAGAAGCAGGCTTCCCACTGAGCAGAGAGCCCGATGTGGGGCTCGATCCCAGGACCCTGGGATCATGACTCAAGCTGAAGGCAAAGGCTTTAACCCATTGACCCACCCAGGTGCCCCATGCCCACACATTATTACTCGGGCAATTTAAAGAACTGTATTCTGAAAAGAAAAAACAAAATTCTTTGCATGCTATTTTTCCCTTCTAGATTTCTCACTGCAGTTGAATGGGACATGCTTACAGCCCTACCCAGACTGATTACCCCCTTGTGCTGCTCCACCTGTATATGCCTAGACTCTAATGTTCCACTGATCAGCCGTTGATTGCAGTTGTTCACTAACCTATCTATGGTCCCTTCCAGACAAGGTCTTTCTTTAAGGCAAGAATCGTCTCTCATATGCCTCTAAATCCCTGGCACAATGCCTGGCACACAGGAAACACTCAAAAATTAGTGCTGACTGAACATATGACCCATACAACATAGCGTCCTGTGATGTAAAATCATGTCTGACACAGAGGAATTTTGATATCAACTTTGATATTCTTTATCTTTGTCTTTTTTTTTTTTCTTAAGTAGGTTCCATGCTCAACATGGGGCTTGAACTCATCATGATGCTAAATTGAGTTGCCTGCTCTGCCGACTGAGCCAGCCTGGCACCCAATATTCTTAACTTTAACTGCTATGTGTCTAAATATGGATTGAAAGTACATACTTATATTGTTCTGTTGGCCCTTTCTATCGGTCTTCCATTCTAGGAAATTTCCTTTATTTCTCTGACTATTTCTTTCGCTCCATTTCTCATTCCAAGAGATTAGATTTTCTCCTAAACTTCCTACTAATCAAATGTTACAATTTCTGTATCTGTTCTCTCCTAACTCCATATTTGTACATTTATCCATTTTTCCAATTTTTTATCTTTTTTATCTCTTTGTGCTCTGTTCTAAGAGAAATTTCTTTAGCTTGAGTCCTCATCCATTAATTTTTTTGACATTACTATATTGGTACTGAAGTAATTTATATACTGTGACATGTACAGGTTTTAAGTATAAAGTTCAATGAGTTTTAAAAAATGCATATAGCCATCTTTTATGAAAGAACTCAATTTATTGTTACCCACAAATTCATGCTGAAAAAAAAGTGAGTAATTGAACGTCAGGAAAAAGAAAATGAAGCTCAGAGAAATAAGTACGTGTATGAAATATTACAAAAATTTATTCTCCAATCTAAATAATTGTTTGGTAAAATACTCAAAATACTCTGAACTAAATTCCAGTTGAAATCAACACAGGGAATGAGGAAATGGGGGAAGCAGAAGACACACTACATTTTTACTATTGTTTTAATGGAAAGCTATATAGGCACTAATTAACTCAACACATTAGAACAATACAGCTAATGGTTTGTGTTAAAACTTAAGAGAAATCACAGCAGAGTAACAAAAAAGTGGATGATCCGGTAAATCATTTTGGTAAGGCCATTGTGAGAAGGTAACATTTGAACTGAGACCCAAAGGGTTAGATGACCTTACTATGCACAGTGGGGAAAGAATATTTCAGACAGAAGAAACAGCATGTGCAAAGGTCCAGAGGCAGCAAAGGGATTGACATGTTTGAGGTACAGGGATGAGGCCAGTATAGCTGGAGCTCTGAGAAGAGTGAGAAAGAAGCAGTTAGATCTGACAGGTAGGAAAGAGCCACCATGCAAGGCGTTTAGTCAATATCAAAGGTTTGGATTTTATTCTAAGTTCTAAGAGAAGCCTTTGAAGTGTTTTAAGCAAGGACTGTGGTTGTCTGATTTATGTTTTTATAAAATCACTATAAAGAACAATTTGCAGAGGAAGAAAAACGGAATTCAAGAGACTAGGTCAGAAGTGATGGGGACTGGGTTAGGAGATGGCATTAGAAATAGAGTGAAGTAGAGGAACTGGGGAAATATTTTAGAGGGAACAATGGCAGTCCACAGGTTATTTCAAACTGTGAATATGCAGATGCCTTAGTGGATGTCCAAGTGCAAATGTCTGTGCACAAAGGATACAACCCTGGCATTCCTGAGTGATTCAGTGTCCTCAAACACAGGGGACTGGTGAGATGACCTAGGGGAGAGTGTGGATGGGTTAGGCCCAGGATGCCTCACCCACGTGCTCTACCTGTTAGGAAGTGAAGAGAAAACGAGAGGCACAAAGGAGGTTGAGAAGCAGCTGCCAGAAAAAAAGAAGATAAACCTCTATATATCAAATGATCATTTAAGGAGTAAGGTATTTCTGTCAGCTCCTATTAATATTTAATAATTATGTTCCACTCAAAGGAATAAAAAATCCCAATATGTTCTGAGATTTTAGTTATGTGACTCCTATCCTTCCACAAACCTGGCTCCGAACTAAATATTGCCCCATGGGAACTTTGATTCAGTGATTGCTAACATTTTTTTCCAAAACCTACCTCTTAGAGAATGTTCCCATCCAACTTCCAGGGTTGTTAATAGTTCTAGAAATAATACACATAAATACTTGGCACAAAGCAGAATCAATGGATAGTAGCCATGTAATAACATTTTAATTCCTCTCTGAGAAGACCTAAAAATCTTACCTTCATTGTAATTTAAGAACCTATATGCAAACTCATTAAAATATATACTAGTAATATAGGACCAGGGACTGGCATCAGAGCTTTGATGAATGAAAAGAGGAATAAAATATGCTCTGTGGTTTCAGATATCTACCATCTGCTACAATGATTCTCAAATTTAGAGACATATCACAATCATCTGGGGACCTTGGGGGGGAAAAAATACAGATTCTAGGCACCACACTAGTAAACTTTGATTCAATAAATGTGAAGTACTGTTCAGGAATTAAATTCCACCATTTCTACCTATGTACAATGACTCTGATGGACAGTAAAATTTAAAAGCCACTAATTGCATAAATGAGAACTCTCAACAGGATTTCCTAGTCCGTGGTCAACATCACAGCATGGTAGGGAAGGGAAATAAAATGTTAGGACTGCTGATCACGAAAATACTTTCAACACTCATTCCCCTCCACATGGATTATAATTCAAGAATTGTATCCCATAAGATTCAAATTAAAACCACATTGAGATACCATCTCACACCAGTTAGAATGGCCAAAATTAGCAAGACAGGAAACAACGTGTGTTGGAGAGGATGTGGAGAAAGGGGAACCCTCTTACACTGTTGGTGGGAATGCAAGTTGGTGCAGCCACTTTGGAGAACAGTGTGGAGATTCCTCAAGAAATTAAAAATAGAGCTTCCCTATGACCCTGCAATTGCGCTACTG
>PISX010035524.1:0-12802 GCA_004024625.1 Mellivora capensis | reverse complement strand
GAATGAGTATTCTGTTGTTTTAGGGTGGAATGTTCTGTATATATCTATGAGGTCCATCTGGTCCAATGTGTCATTCAATGCTTTTGTTTCTTTATTGATTTTCTGCATGGATGATCTGTCTATTACTGAGAGAGGCATGTTAAGATCTCCTACTATCAATGTATTCATATCAATATGACTCTTTATCTTTATTAATAGTTTTCTTATATAATTGGCTGTTCCCATATTGGGGGCATAGATATTTACTATTGTTAGATCATCTTGGTGGATAGTCCCTTTAAGAATGTTGTAGTGTCCTTCTGTATCTCTGACTACAGTCTTTAGTTTAAAATCTAATTTATCTGATATGAGAATTGCTACCCCGGCCGTCTTTTGAGGCCCATTGGCATGAAAGATGCTTCTCCATCCCTTCACTTTAATCTGGGTGTATCCTTAGGTTCAAAATGGGTCTCTTGTAGACAACATATGGATGGATCCTGTCATTTTATCCAATCTGCAACCCTGTGTCATTTTATGGGCGCATTTAGGCCATTCACATTGAGAGTGATTATTGATAGATACGTTTTTATTGACATCGTGTTACCTTTGAAGTCTTTCTTTCTGTAGATTGTCTCTATATTTCTGTTTAATGATATTCTTAGGATTTTTCCTCTTTTATAGAACACCCCTTAATATTTCCTGCAGTGTTGGCTTGGTGGTCGCATACTCTTTTAAGCCTTGCCGGTCTTGGAAACTCTTTATCTCTCCATCCATTTTGAATGTCAGTCTTGCTGGATAAAGTATTCTTGGTGCATGTTCTTCTCATTTAGTGCCCTGAATATATCTTGCTAGCCCTTTTTGGCTTGCCAGGTTGCTGTGAACAGGTCTGACGTTATTCTGATGGTCTTTCCTCTGTACGTAAGGAGCTTCTTTGTTCTAGCCGCCTTCAAGAGAGTTTCTCTAGAATTATAATTCCTCATTCTTGCTATCAGGTATCTCAAGGACTTTCAAGAATCTATAATCTTGGGGTTGGACCGTTCTGCCTCTAGTACATGAACGCTGGTTCCATTCACGAGGTTAGGAAAATTTTCATGGAGAACTTGTTCCACTATATCTTCTAGACTTCTTTCTTTCTCCTCCCCTTCTGGGATTCCAATAATTCTGACATTGGAACATTTCATGGCATCATTTATTTCCCTAATTCTGTTTATGTGGCTTCTAAGCTGTTTGTTCCAGGCTTCCTCCTGATCCTTTCTCTCTGTTTGTCCTCCAGGTCACTAATTCTATCTTCTGTCTGTTACCCTAGCTTTTAGGGAATTTAGATTAAATTGGAACTCATTGAGAGTATTGTGAACATCGTCCCTGGTGGCTTTCAGTTCTGCCCTAATCAATTCTTTTTTGTCATCCATGGCTTTCTCCAACCTAGTTATTGCCTGGATAATTGTTAGTCTGAATTCCCTTTCCGACATATTGTCAATGTCGGTAGCCATTAGCTCTGTTGCAGAAAGCCCATCCTCTGAATTTTTCTTCTGTTGGGCATTCTTCCTCCTAGTCATTTTGGTGAGAGATGGCTGAACGGATTTAGCTGGATGTATCGACAGTGGTGCAGTCAAGGTTCACCCTGGAATGCTTCTGAGCAATCAAGAGTCCCCACCCAAATGAAAGAAAAAGAGAAAGAGGGAAAGAAGAATAAAAAAGAGAGAGAGAGAGATACAGGAAAAAGAAAGAAAGATAAAAGAGAAGACTCAGCCCAAATGGGCCCCAAGGTAAGATTTGTGAAGTATACAAGCAAAAATAGACAAACAAAAAGACTGATAAAAGTATATGACAAGAGAAGAAAAAATATATACATATATATGTAGAAACAAAATAAACAAACAAACAAAAAAGAACCTCATCAAAAAGAACCCCAAGTATAAGATTTATGTACTACCAAGACAAACACAAGTACATAGAAACACTGGTGGAAGAAAAAGATGGGAGAATGGTTATAAATTCTCAGTGTGGGTGAGGAAGGTTACTTCGATTCTTCCTGGATGTATCTTCATATATTTGTTAAAGGACTCAACTTTCCTAAGATAAAGGGGGATTAAAAATTGGTTTGCCTATAGGGGTAGCATTGATTGGGGAAAGGGTATTACCTTGAAGTTTAACTCTATATGAATATTAAAAAATAAAAATAAAGAAAAGAATGAACTAAACTAAACTAAAGTAAAATTTAAAAAAATAGAAAAGCAAAAGAAAAACATGGGTATATGTATCAAAAAGTCCAGGTTAAAAGGTTATTATGGAATTTGATGTACTGGATATCTCACTGTGATGGTAAATAGGCTAAAAAATATCTATATAAAAATAAAAAAAAATTAAAAAATGAACCAGAATAGTGGGAATGAATTAAAAATAAAAGTTGTATCTATGAAGTAGTGGTGGTTGTTCTCTTGTCATTTGTTTTTTGTTTGTTTGTTTGTTTTTTTCCTGGTTGGCTTTCTGGGGGAGGGGCCCGCCACGTGGGTTTTCAGGCAGTGTTTGCTGAGTTAAGTCCTCCCATCCCCCTCAAGGGGGTGGGCTCTGAAGAAACCGTTTTTTCAGGCTTTTGTTCTCTGGAGGTTTTTATGTTTGTTCATTTGTTTTCTCTCCCCTTGGCGGCTCTTGGTGATTTTTGGAGGTTTAGAGGAAAGCAAACTGCACCCAGACCTCCCCCTCAGAGAGAAGCCTCAGTCTGTTCCCTTCTGGGTGCTGCACAGCACATAAATTCCCCCTTGGCCGCTGGCAGAGCATGTTCCCAATTGTGGTCCCTGGGGACACAGGGACACCTGCTTGTACCCAAAACCACAAGAGCAGCGGTTGTCTGGGCAGCTCCAGACTGCCAGAGAGGTTCCAAGCAGTGATCGCACACTGAGATTTTCCCACTGGCCCGGGCTGGGATCGCTCAGACTTTCCAGGTCCGAGAGCACCAGGCTGACGCTTCTGTGCACCTCTCTCAGGGGAGGGTGTGGGGCGCGTTTCAGTCTCTGATAGTGCGGTGTGGCGCACGTGTGGGGACGGCAAAAAGGCTGTATTTCTGCTGGCTGGTGAGGCTCCCAGGCCCTCACGGGAGCTTCACCCCACGCACCTTAGGTGCTCTCGCTCGCGGTACCGGGACCAAGACCTGGTTTCTCCACTGCACTCTCTCTGGCTCAGCCCCAGGGTTGGTTGTCCTCAGTCCGAGGACTTAAGCCCCTGTCCCTAACCATCCCAATTCCCACAATTTCCCCCCATGATCCTTTGCTCTTTTTGAGTGCTTTCTACCAGTCTTCAAGTTAATGGTGTTCCCCCATCATAAGGCACTCTCGTATTGGGGTATTACTTTCCAATGGGTCGCTTCTGGTGTCTCCCTCCCCCTTTTGTTTATCTTCCGATACCAGTCCAACTTTCCCACTCCGCTTTACCTGCCCACTGCGCCTTCTGCCCCCGTAGAGATCCAGATGTGTAGAATTCTAATCTCAGGCTGATTTCATGGGTGATCAGAGTTCCTTGGTAGGTAATCAGCTCACTTTAGGGGACAGGTTGAAATGGCACCTCCTCCTAGTTCCCCACCATTTTGTCCTCCCTCCAAATCTTCACATCTTTCAATAGATTAACTGATGGGGTCTCATAGTAATGTTCTTTGATCAGTAGGAATTATTATTATTGCATCAGTTATTATGAGTTAATAAGAATGCTCTCATTATTTGGAAAGTGAACTTTTATTGGAAAGACTGGGGAAGGGTCTAAATTTTACTAAGTATTACCGTGATCTTTTGTAGAAATTATATTTTATGCAAGTAGGGATCACTTTGTTTCTTTATTTATAAGTAATATAGATCTCATTTCTTTTTGTGTTATGACTCTGGCTAGGATTTATAGTAACATTTTGAAATTTTATTATACATTACTTGTGGTTTTCTATACAGATATTTATATCACCTGTCCCATAGGGGCTGGGTTATTTCTTTCTTTCTGCTCTGTATGTCTTTTGTTTCCTTCTCTTGGCTTATTATGCTGGCTAGTACTTTCATTACTATGTTGAATAGGTGTGGTAAGAGTGGACATCTTTGATTTGTTCTTGATATTAGGGGGTAAGCATTCAGTCTTTTACAAATATGTAAGATGTTAGCTTAAGTATTTTTTAAGATGCTTTTTATCTGTTTGAGGAATAACCCCTATTCCAAGTATAGAACTACCCCTCTGCCCCACTTAGTTTATCCTTCCTTCCAGGTCATGTGGAATTTCAGCTTCTCCAGAGAACTTTTCCTGGTTTCCATAATCTCTGCATTCCTGATGTGTTTATCATTATGCATTTGACAAATATTGAACTCTAGTGCTTTGCTGTCTTATTGTTTTATGGGTTGCCTTCCATTTAGTCTGTACCTGACAAATTAAATTAAAATCTGAGAGTATGATTAGTATCAAGTATCAATATTGTTTAGTATCAAAGTATCAATATTGTTTAAAGAATTCTACTTGGTACCAATGTGTAGCCAAGTCTTAGCACAAATGTTGTCCTAAAGCAGTTGTTCTCATGCTTTACCATGTATAAGAATTATTGGGAGGGCTTGATAAAACTAATTCTGGGTTCATCCTCCAGAGTTTCAGACTTGGTAAAAATCTAGATATGTGAAACCCAACTATTTCCATTTCTAACAAGTTTCCAGGTGTCCCTGATGCCATGGGTCTCTGAGGACCATACATAAGATGAAGAATCCCAAAGAATCCTAATCTGGCACTAGCATTCCATTGAACAGAAAGTACTAGCACAGTAAACGTTCATGATGGTGATCCTACGATGATCATTTATGCTGTAAAAGAAATTAATTTTGCTTGGTGCTTTGCTTTTTACAAAACACTTTCACACCAGATATATATTTTGACACAATCATGGATTTTGATTGTAATAATATATCCACTTTTCACAACAGTAAGTTGGAACTCATAAAATTTGAGAGGGTTCCCCAAAGTTGCACAGTAAATAAATTGCCAATTCAGTCTTAGATCTACATTCCATTTTTCTTTCACTTAATAGACTCAAATAAATGCTTTCATGAACATTATTGTATATTATCCCTCTTGGAATCTCATGAGATAAGATGGATGGGTATTGATTTCTCCATTTCATAAATGAAGAAATTGGTACATAGAAAGTCGACAATCTTGACCAAGGGCAAACAGCCCCAAGTTTTAGCTTCAACTGTTGTCACAGTTTGAATTACCATATTTCAGTGGCATACCAAGGTAGAGGGGAGTGGGAGGGATTCACACCTAATATAAGCAATAAGAAGATGTAATGTCTTTAAATAATTCAACGATTTTTAAATTATCTGTTTTTTATTATCACCTTTTGGAAATTCTATGCAACTTCAGTGTTAAAATATTCTTCTTATTGAGTAGAATACTCTTACTGTCCCCACATCATATATGCCACTACTATGTTTCATAAGGGGTACTATCTTCTGGAGGAGCCAATAAAAATACAAGCAGTCCTCACATTGCCCAGTTCTGAAATGTACACATTTCAGCTATACAGTTCAGTTAAATAACACCAGCCCCCTAACAGTGTGGCTCAAATTTCAATTACCACAGTGTATTAACTGAAACATTGTATAACTGCTAGCTTTCCAGTCCATAAGCCACTATGTAAATAACAGATGCACACATACTCAGTGACCAATCACATCACTCCTTTCAAGGTCTGTCAATGGTGGGCCACAGCACATCTGTTATTCAGTTCTACACAGACAGCAAAGCATGATGTTGTATTGCCTCCTCTCGTCCTAGTGATAAACCCACTGTGAAATTAAAAACAAAAACAAAACAAAACAAAAACCATGACTGAAAGGGGGAAATTGGCCAACAAAGATGAAAGTGCAGCAAAGAAATTAAAAGTGGTAAAGCTGGAAGTGAAATTCAAATCTATTATCAAAGGAGGTATAGAGGAAATGGCTGACTGTGGGAATGTTCACATTACCACTATTCTCTATATAGGCAGCAAGAAGAATTGAGTAAATGTAAATATATCAACAGAAATGAGAAATATAATAGTAACGATGGAAATATCTCAGAGAAGATATCCTGACAGAAAAAAAAAAAAAAAAAAACTTCACTTTAAAGGAACTCTAGGAGATATTTCATGACATTGGAAATGCAAAAGATGAAACGTTGGAAGCTTGTTCAAACTGAGAAGGATTATTCACTCTTCTATTATTACAATTTACCAAAGCACAGAAAAGATGCTTACCCCAAATCATAAATTATATGATGAAAAGAAGGCAAGCACTATTCAAATTAACCCTGCTAAGTTTTTAAAAAAAGTAAAATTGTAAATTCTTAATGTTTTTAGTATTTAAAAATATAATGAACTAAATAACTATAATTTTATTTAAACATTTTCTATATATTCATAATCTATACTAAGAGAGTTTTAAGTGTTTTGACAAAACTTTTAAGGGTCAGAGAGCAATTATACTTATTTCCATTGATTATTAAGACTATTTTACATGGTTTCAGCTTGCATGGTTGTTTTTTAAAAGATTTTATTTATTTATTTGACAGAGATCACAAGTAGGCAGAGAGGCAGGCAGAGAGAGAGGGGGGAAGTAGGCTCCCCACTGAGCAGAGAGACCCATGTGGGGTTCGATCCCAGGACCCTGGGATCATGACCTGAGCTGAAGGCAGAGGCTTTAACCCACTGAACCACCCAGGCACCACTGCATGGTTATTTTTATGGTCTCTTATCATTGTACAAAGTGAGAACTGCCTAGGATTAAATAAATGTTGTCAAAGAAAATCTTTATCCTTTGTGAAGGGAGCTGACTATATTCATGACAGTCATTAATCTCCATCAGTAGGAAGTGGATAGAAAGGGTTTAATATCTTATCAGAACCATCCTATTTTCCTTTTATGAGTAATGTGTTGCATTCCTGACAAAATTCCATTAGAAAAGAAGGAACCACAGATTTGCGGCTTATTAGTAGAGGCAATTTTTAAATGCTTCAAGCCCACAGAAAACAGTTCAGGGGTAGCCTGGGTGGCTCAGTCAGTTAAGTGTCTGACTCTTGGTTTTATCTCAGGTCATGATCTCATGGGTCCTGGGATTGAGCCGCAAGTCAGGTTCCGTGCTCAGCAGGGAGTCTGCTTGAAGATTCTCTCCCCTTGCCCCTCCCCTTGCTCACAGGCTCCTTCCTCAAATAAATAAATCTTGAAGAAAAAAAAAAAGAGAGAGAGAGAAAAAAAACGGTTCTACTAGTAACCATTTAAAATACTACACCGTACCATATTTTTGTCTTATATTATTACACTTGAAGAAGTGAAACATTATAAGTAGATCATAGTTGAAATTTCATCTACCCTTCTGCCTTCTTACCAAGAGGTAATCACTACCCTGAATTTGATGTACGTTGAGATAGGAGAAGTGTTTATAATCCTATGATGTTTTGAAAGAAGCATTGGTTTGGAATGAGACAGGCTGTGTTTATTCCAAGGATCAACCACTTACTAGCTGGGGATGAGCCACTTACATTCACTAAACCTCAGTTTCGTCATGTATGAAATGGAAATAATCTCACAGAGTTGAATAAGGATGAGAAATACCTGATAGAAAACATCTCACATTTAGAAAATTCTTGGTATGTAGTAGATATCGGCATTCCTGTTGTTACCGTTTTGTCTGCTGTCCCCTCCAGAGAGTTCAATATGGAGAGATGCCTGTCATGCTTCCTGACATCGGGCTTCCCTTCTCTGGAGCTAAAACCCACCGCTGCTGCCTGAACCAGGGCTGCTATTCCTCACTTTTCTCTTCCCTGCCTGTTTTGCAAACCTCTGTGGCTAAATGGTTCACCGCAGTCTCAGAAGCAGTCCTGTCCTGGAGCACACAGTCACCCTACAGCAGAAAAATAGAAAGTGAAATTCTGGGGTGCGAATCCTGCATTAAGGAGGAAATGGTTCTGTATCCTCACTGGAGGTTGGAACCCTTGTCAGCTTGTAGACATATCAGGCTGTTTAGCGTCTGCAGCATCATCCCCCCTGCCTCCGAAGTGGTGGGAGAGTTCGCCGAATGCAATTTTATGGCTTCAAGTACCATTTGTTCTCTGCCTGTCACAACCTTGTAGTCGGGTTTAAACAGAAATGAAAGGGGGTATCCCCAGGTATTGCTGGAAATTTGCTTCAGTGTCAACACAACGGGAGGGGCATTTTTAAAATTTCCTTTTCTGAAAGCAAGCCTCCTTGTCTTCCTCCTACGGACTTTATTGGCAGTCTGGGCCCATTCCAACTAATCGGTAAAGAAAGCCCAGGTAAGCCACATTTATTTCTAGAGCAAATAGCAATCAGTGTATTGCTGTGGAAGCTCGGGCCCTGTCCGTCAGCTGCATCAGTAAACAATGAATGTTGGGGCTTTGAGGCTCCATTCTGAAGGGAAAGGCCTGCCTCAAAGGCGGGGAAATGGACACGAGATCACTTAGATTTATGCGTTGCTTAATTATCTGGAGAATAAACTCAACTCTGCATTTCATTTAAAATATACAGGTACCAACTTCTTTGATGTACTGTTTTCCCCAAGACTTTGTTGTTTGTTGTTGTTTGTTGTTGTTGATCTTCTAATGATTGTATAGCAATTAATATCTTTGAAGAAAGCCATTTGATAATTACTTACTATCTCAGGATCTTTTGAGTATTTTATCTCATTTCATTCTCATACCTCCACTGACGAGAAGAAAGCACAAGTATACATTTGTTATAAAGTGTGTGTTTATTATTCAATCCCTAGTTTGTTGAAATGGTTTGTTTACTTGACTTATCCTTTCCACTACATTGCCATCTCCCTAAGGGCACAGAAGAGGTCATGCTCAACTCGTAGCTGTCAGAACCTTGCTTGGTAGGTGCTCAGTAAAACTTATTGGTTAAAAGAACTAAAGAATTAAGATTAATTTGGAGATTCACCTTGGAAGTAATTATTTCCGTACTTGTACTCCCTAAAAGTAACAGCACATGATTTTTATTTTGATGGAATAAAATAAAAGGCACTTTTATTTTATCTTTATCTTTACCAAGAGACACTGCTACAGAAGAGCTGAGTGATCTTGGACGAGCTATTTCATGTCTTTGGGCTTCACTTCCTTCCTGAGAGGAAGAAAAGGTACTTTGTTAGTGCCCCTACTTGTTGTAAATTTCCGTGTGATTTTCTTTGGAAAGAATTGAAATGAGGTGCTTTTTCTTTTTAAGCTTATTCTTAAGTATCCTTTTTATTGTAATGATACCCTGATATCGATTACTTCAGGATCAATTATAGAGATATAACAGTTATAATAGGTCTGGGGGAGGGTTAATTATATCTTCTTTCTGTGAAAGTCCAGAATCTTTTAGCCCCACCTCACCATTACCAACAAAAACAGTAACAGTCAGGTTAAAGTTTCTCATGCAGTGATTTCATTAGAAGAACGTATAACTGAGAATGAAGATTTAAATATAGATCCTTCTGACAGCTGGGATTTAATAAAACATATGTATAATTATTTGTATGTAATTAACCTGCAGCCCTAGATTTTACATCCCATGAGGGCAGGAATTTATCTGGCTTGTTCACCATAGCATGTTTTTGGAACGTTTAATGAATTTATTGTGTGTGTACATATATCCATATATGTGTGTATATATATATATATGTCATATGTATATGCATATGTATACACAGAATATGTAATATGTATATGTGATGTGAATAAATTGTCAAGCTCAAACATTAATATTTATTCACTTATTTTGCTAGAAGATATTTTCACCTGTTCAAATCACATAATTTGTATTTTACAGACATGCACTGCTGCTGGCTAGCGACCTGAACCTGTTGTTTCAGACGTCAGACTTGTGTACCCACAAGACAACGTGCAGCGTGAGCTCAAGAGTGGGTGAGTGCTCCAAGCTGCTGTGGAGCGTGACTGCTTATGTCTCTGAGGTACCCTCAAGGGCTTCCCAACAGTGATTTTTTTTTTTAATCTCCTGGAGCCTAGTTTTCAAGTTAAAGATCAAAAACACATTTTTTTTTTAATTGGGTAAAAATCCATTTGGCCATTTTTTTCTTTTACTCCAATGCAGGAAAATGGCAGTGAAGTGATAGCATATTTTAAAACACTTTGGCTTCAATATGGAGAATATTTGGGCAAGGCGGAAGTCAAAATGTGGAGGGTCTTGAGAGGAGAGGCAAAGGCAGTCAGTGATAAACTCAAGAGCTAGTCGTGGCTTGGGCAACAGGGCATGCAACTTTGAAGTGAGGGGAAGCAGGTACATTTGAGAGATGCTGGACTTATAGAATTCATCGTACTTGTGGTTGTTAGGAAGTGGAGTAAAGCTTCAAAGATGACTTCAGTGTATCTGGCTTGAGGCTTATAAAGGCAAATTGAATCCATTTGGATATAAAATTTGATGTATTATATATGAATTTGAACTAACTAGCCCTAATATTTAAATTCTTCATTATTATATAACTTTTGCTTTCTTAGGGCAAAATCAAAGAGATGTATTCAAGTTTCTTTCTTTGTTACTTTTTGTTAGCTGGGGGCAATATTTCTTTTTTTTTTTTTTTACTTTTATTTATTATAAATAATCCTCTTCTTGCTAGTTAGTGAATTTTTAGTACTGTTAAAAATTAATGTTGACTTGTTTATCTCCATTTGCCTAAGAAAAACACATGCTGGGTTTTTCTTTGTTTTTTGCTTTTCGTCATTTATTTTGAGAGTATTTGTGGTTTAATGGAAAAATTTTGAGAATTTTTTTTGTTTTAATGTATATACTTGATTTTAGTTTACTTACATAGTTATGCTTTTTCCTTTTATATTTTTACTACTCTTTATAAGAAGTATGCCTTCTTTGTATTTTCTGTGATGTTTAAATATATTGAGTTAGGTTCCAAGATATCATCATATAATCTATATTCTTTGATTGTCAAGATAAAGCAATAAAATGTGCATTTTCATTCCTCTTCAAAAATGAGGAATTAGTGTACTTCATACTAGTGGTTATGAACCTAGGCTGATAGGTAGAATCACCTCAGATGCTTTTAAAAATTCCAGTGCTCAAGTTAAACTCCATACCAATTCAGTGAGAAATTTGAAAGTGGAACCTTGGCATCCCCATTAAAAAAACAAAACAAGGAGTGCCTGAGTGGCTCAGTGGGTTAAAGCCTCTGCCTTTGGCTCAGGTCATGATCTAGGGTCCTGGGATCGAGCCCCGCATTGGGCTCTCTGCTCAGCGGGGAGCCTGCTTCCTCCTCTCATTCTCTGCCTGCCTCTCTGTCTATTTGTGATCTCTGTCAAGTAAATAAATAAAATCTTTAAAAAAAAACCAAAACAAAACAAAAATAAAATAACAACAAAACCTCCTCGAATGATTCCAGTGTTCTGACAAGGTTGAACA
The DNA here is from genome assembly GCA_004024625.1 of Mellivora capensis. NCBI lineage: Eukaryota > Metazoa > Chordata > Mammalia > Carnivora > Mustelidae > Mellivora > Mellivora capensis. The sequence continues at coordinate 1,401 of PISX010035524.1, read as the reverse complement.
ACAGTGCTCCACTCCTCTTTCTATTCTCTTTTTTTTATATCCCCTTTCACTTATTCCTCATGAAAATCCAATCCAGTCCTTTTGTATCAGTTATCGACTAGAATAAGCTACGTCCAAACTTAGCATCTTAAAGCAGTCATCATCTTATTCTTTTTTTTTTTTTTTTTTTTTTTTTAGATTTTATGTATTTATTTAGGAGAGAGAGACTGAGAGAGAGAACACAAGAAGGGTGAGGGTCAGAGGGGGAAACAGACTCCCCACTGAAAAGAGAGCCCAATTCAGGTCTTCATCCTTGGGACTCCAGGATCATGACCTAAGCCAAAGGCAGTCACTTAACCAACTAAGCCACCCAGGCTCCCTTCATCATCTTATTCTATCTCAGAATGCTGTGGTTTAGGAATTTGGACAGGTCAGTGAGAACTTTTATTACACAGACCATTGCAGAGATACCGTGGTGATATTCTACTGGCAGATAAGCTGGTCTGGAAAATTCAAGATGGCTTTCCTCACATGCCAGCATTTTGGCAGTGATGACTGGAAGGCTCAACTCAACTGAGATTATGTAACAAAGCACTAACCTGTGGCTTCTCCAGCATGTTTGTGTGTGTGTGTGTGTGCGTGTGTGTGTGTGTGTATGGGTTTTTAAATAACAACTTTAGAATATTCTTTCTATTCTATAGCAATTTAAATATTTTGCTACAGTTTTTTTTTAATTCTTTATTTTTTAAAGATTTTATTTGTCAGAAAGAGAAAGAAAGCACGCACACAAGCAGGGGGGGAGCGACAGGCAGAAGGAGAAGTCTGCTCCCTGCTGAGCAAGGAGCACAATGTGGGCCTTGATCTCAGCACCCCGTGATCATGACCTGAGCCTAAGGCAGACACTTAACTGACTGAGCCACTCAGGCATCCTTTTTTGCTACAGTTTTAAAATCAAGAGCATAATTTTTATTTTGCATAGAATACTTCTATTGAAATAAAATAACTTCAGTTTTTATACTCAGGTATTTTTGTTTTAATTTTCTTTCTAATTCTAGAAATTTTCTTTTTTTTTTAATTTGTAATTTTTTTAAATTTTATTTATTATTATTTTTTATTTCTTTTCAGCGTAACAGAATTCATAGTTTTACACCACACCCAGTGCTCCATGCAATGCGTGCCCTCCACAATACCCACCACCAGGCTCCCCCAACCTCCTACCCCCTGCCCCTTCAAAACCCTCAGGTTATTTTTCAGAGTCCATGGTATCTCATGGTTCATCTCCCCCCCAATTTCCCTCAACTCCCTTCTCCTCTCCATCTCCCCATGTCCTCCGTGTTATTTGTTATGCTCCGCAAATAAGTGAAACCATATGATAGTTGACTCTCTCTGCTTGACTTATTTCACTCAGCATAATCTCTTCCA
>PISX010035523.1:0-12829 GCA_004024625.1 Mellivora capensis | reverse complement strand
CCCAGGTGCCCCCAATCCAGTTATTTTAAAATACAAATTTAAGTTATGAAGAGCATCATTCATACAAGAGAGTATGCAACATCTGTAAACAATTCCAAAGGTAATACGAAAACAAAAGTGTGTTTCATCTCTCAGGTTCCCTTACTCAACCCTACCAGTCCCTCAGAAGTCCCCTCTGCTCCCCTCCCTGGTCACATTGTCGTGCCTCTATCCTGAATCACGTAAAGAATTCTCTGGGTTCTGTAGTTTTGCCATATATGTACGCATCCCCATACACTTTACAGCTTAGCCGTGCCCGGCTGGGGGCCGCATACAAAAGTGTCACACCGCAGCATTCTTGTCTGTGACCTGCTTCTCTCACTCAGTGTATTTTGAAGTCATCCCTGTCGGGGCAAGTCCCCGTGGTTCCTTCATCTTTGCTCCTATGATCAGAGCACATTCTGGTTGTATGGGCCTGAAGTGTACACCATATGGGGGGGGGTCCTTTTAAAGATATATAAAATTAGAATACGGTATTAGGTAAAAACTATATTTAGAATGAGAAAGGAATTCATAACAATGACAGATTTTTTTTTTTTTAAAGCTGATAAATAGGGGCGCCCTGGTGGCTCAGTCGTTATGTGTCTGCCTCTGGCTCAGGTTGTGACACCGGGGTCCTGGGATCGAGCCCCGCATGGGGCTCTCTGCTCATCGGGAAGCCTGCTTCTCTCTGTCCCACTGCCCCTGCTTGTGCTCCCACTGCTTGAGTCCCTGCTTGCATTTGACCATCTGAGTCACACCGCTGGGGACCTTCTCAGGCCTCACCAAGGACTTGGGGACTCCACACAGGGCCTCGCCAGGGGTTTTGGCAAGGAAGGGACCCTAGGTGTTCAGTGAAATCAGTTGTCCAGGGAATCTGTCCCAGGCTGTGGTCTGTTCCACTAGATGAAAAGGCCACAGTTTGTTCTCCTGTGATAGAATATTCCATGTGCATACTCCATGATAGAATATTCCTGTGATAGAAGACGTCCATGTCCTCATCCCTGGATCCTGTGTATGGGTTCTGTTACGTAGCAAGGAGGAAGTAAGGTTGGAGATGGACTTAAGGTTGTTGACCTTGAGATGGAAATTAGCCTGGATTAGTCATCATTGCAGCCTTTAAGATGGAAAGAGGCCACAAGCCTCCGAGTTTGGAACAATTTTTTTTTTTCCTTTTCTTCCTCCCTTCAATCTTCCATCTTTCTCCTTTCTTTCTTTTCCAGAGATGAACATCTATTGAATACCAGGTGCATACGTACACATGCTCTCACATTTAACTCTCACACAAAAACCTGTATAATGGGTATTATTGGTGATTTGTAAAGGGAGAAGTTCAGGTAGGAACTCAGGTCTGTCCACCCCCCACACCTGTCCCATCTTCCAGATGTCCAATCCTGACAGAACACAGGGCGTCTGTGAGCCACGGGTCCTCTGAGTTGCCCCTGTTGGAGTGCTTGGTTCCTGGAGGCTTCTGGAAGCCGGGAAAGGTGACCACCACACTCTTTCCCGAGAGCCTCCAAGGAACAGAGGCCTGCTGACAGCCCAGTGAGACCCATTCTGGACTTTTGACCTCCAGAACTATGAGGTAACAAGTTGTGTGGTTTGAAGCCACCACGTTTGGGGTAATTTGTTATAGCCGCCTCAGGAAACTCATATGCTACCGTACTGGTCAGAGAGTTGGGTTGTTTCCAGTTTCTTGGGTCTTGCTTTCCAGACAATGTTGTGATGACTTTTCTACAGCAAGTGTCCTGGGGCCAACAGGAAGGAGTAGTAATAGGGGTAGCTTCCGCTGTACCAGCTCGTGCCAGCTGCTTCCCACGGGCTGCAGCATGGATGGTGGGTTGGGGAAGGACCGAGTGAGGGTGGCCAGGCCCTATGGGGCCATCTCAGCTGGGTGGGGACTGAACTAAAGAGCTGGGCCTGGAAGGGAAAAGAAGGAGCACATGTGAGACTATTTAGGAGAACAAATCCGAAGGGTTTGCTAAAGGGGTTGTTGTTAGGGGAGAGGGAAGAACCAGAAAGACTCCCAGTTTCCTGGAACAGAAGCAAGGATGGATGAGATGGGTCCTAAGATGGTGGTGGCCAGGGATTCTGACACTAGAACCCTTGCTTGGCTGGCCTTCCCCTTTCCCGCCCTGACAGCTCTCCTAGTCCCTCTTCATGCTGTGGAAGCTGACTTCTCCCTGGCTTCTTCCAGAGGAGGAGAACAATGGCAACTGCAACTCCCCTTCCCTTCCCTTCCCTTCCCTTTCCTTTCTTCACTTTCTTTCAGGAGGGTAGGGACAGAAGGAGAGACTCCTTTTTTTTAAATTTTTTAATTTTTTATAAACATATAATGTGTTTTTATCCCCAGGGGTACATGTCTGTGAATCGCCAGGTTTACACACTTCACAGCACTAACCATAGCACATACCCTCCCCAATGTCCATTACCCCACCACCCTCTCCCGATCCCCCTCCCCCCAGCAACCCTCAGTTTGTTTTGTGAGATTAAGAGTCACTTATGGTTTGTCTCCCTCGCGATCCCATCTTGTTTCTTTTCTTCTTTTTCTGCCCCCCTAGTCCCCCATGTTGCATCTCCACTTCCTCATATCAGGGATATCATATGATAGTTGTCTTTCTCCGACTGACTTATTTCACTAAGCATGATGCCCTCTAGTTCCATCCACGTCGCTGCAAATGGCAAGATTTCATTTCTTTTGATGGCTGCATAGTATTCCATTGTATATATATACCACATCTTCTTTATCCATTCATCTGTTGATGGACATCTAGGTTCTTTCCATAGTTTGGCTATTGTAGACATTGCTGCTATAAACATTCGGGTGCACGTGCCCAGAAGGAGAGACTCTTAAGCAGACCCACGCTGAGTGCAGAGCCCCGATGTGGGGCTCAGTTGCACAACCCTGAGATCATGACCTGAGATCACGACCTGAACTGAAATCAAGAGTCACAAACTTAACCGACTGAGCCACCCGGGAGCCCCAGAGCATAAGACCCTTAATCTCAGGGTGATGAGTTCAAGCCCCACACTGGCCACAGAGCCTACTTAAAAAAGAAAAAAAAATGCAGGTGACAGCTTCGCAGTCAAACTTTAACTTTCTAAGATGTAATGCAATGGGCAACATCACCAAGGAATAGACCGAGGCTTTTGACTTCACAGAGATGGTTTAATCCGCTGTGTGGATGCCATTCTTTCGAGGGCTCTGCACCTCTCTCCCGGGAGCCGAGGCTCCCCATGCAGACACGGGAAGTGGCTACCGTGTGCTTGCTACTTGAGAAAAGCAAGCTAAGAAAAATGTGGGGGGGGGGGTCTCATTTTTATAGAACAGGGAAGTTGGGGAGTTCCTGTGTATATTAGACATAAAGTAATAGTTCACGCTTATTGAGAATTTCTGTGTGCCGGGCGCTGTACTAAGGGCTCTATCCATTGGTCCTGGTGCATTGGATCTTCCGCTCTTGTTCTCACTTCCTTGGGAAGATGGGGAAGGAACTTGCCCGAAGTGGGTCTGGCCCCATGCTCTTAACTCCCTTAATCTGGCAACGAGGCCGGCAAATTTGTCACTGCCTGGGGGAGCCTCAGGAGGGATGAGCTCTGGTCCCCAACCTCTCCCTTGAGCAGGTCAGCGGGTCAGATTAGCCACCATCTGAATTGGGACAGTCCTGACCAAGGGCAGCTGGCAGAGAGAACACTTATGCCTCAAAAGAGGGAATTCGCTCTGTGGGAAAAGGGGTGTGGCCAGGTGACCGGAGCCTGGGGCCAGAGGCTGGGCATTTCACAATGCCTCATGGGGGTGGAGTTGGGGGGAGACGCCATGGGTGGCTTGGGCCAGGAGCCACAGAGGACCCACCCATTCTGGCGTCATTCCCACTTCCGAGAGCGCGAGGACAGATGCTGGTGTGAACGAGAGGGCTGTAACCTTGGGGCGCAAGGGCAGGCAGGACTGGGCACCGTGCAAGCGAGACTGTCCTCTGGACTTAGTGATCCCCTGGGAGTCTCAGACAATTCTGGAAGAAACCTCAAGAGGGAGGCACTGGGCTTCCTACCAATAAAGCATGCTGGTGCGTGAGAGACGGGTTAAAAAAATGAACTGTGCAGCGTGGACCAGTGTGGTTCTCCAAGCCGGGCAAGTGAGCCAGGAGGTGTGCGTGCTTTCCCTCATGTTATTACGGACTGTTTCCTCAGACAAGGGAACCTGGGTCATGGTGGGCTCTTAGTTTTTACTTTTTTTTTTTTTAAGATTTTATTTATTTACTTGACACAGAGATCACAAGTAGGCAGACAGACAGGCAGAGAGGGGGTTGGGGGAAGCAGGCTCCCTGCTGGGCAGAGATCCCGATGCGATGAGGGGCTCGATCCCAGGACCCTGAGATCCTGACCTGAGCCGAAGGCAGAGGCTTAACCCCTTGAGCCACCCAGGTGCCCCTAGTTTTTACTTTTATACAGTTCTATTTTGTTAAACTTGTGATTTAAGATAGTTCTATATTGTTTTAATTTGGCAAACGATAAGCACGTATTTTATAATGAAAACAGAACCTACATAATGTCCAAAAACATACATATGATGAAAAGACAAAAAATAACAGAAAAAAACCCTCCAGAGGAAATATGACGAATGGAAACTATCTGTGGCATACAGAAGAGGGCTTACAAGTCTTTTTTTTTTTTTAAGATTTTATTTATTTATTTGAGAGAGAGAGTGAGAGAGAGCACGAGAGGGGAGATCAGAAGGAGAAGCTGGCTGCCCATGGAGCTGGGAGCCCAGAGCTGGACTCGATCCTAGGACTCCGGGATCCTGACCTGAGTCGAAGGCAGATGCTTAACGAGCCACCCAGGCACCTGAGCACTTACAAGTCTTTAAGAGGAAAATGGTAAAGCCCCATAGGAGAGAGGACCTATACATCATTCATAGACCAGTAAATACCAGCATCTCCTTGACCACGTCCCTAAGCAGAGATGTGTGCCTGTAAACAACAGCAATGTCACCTTTGTCTCCTTTCGGATTAACAAAGACTTCTAGAGATGATGACACTGCAAGAGAGGGGTGTCCTCCCCGCCAAGGTCACGGGCATGGACATTCAGTCAACACGTCTGGATAACAGCTTCCCACTAGCAATCAGGGGCCTTACCCTGTTCAAACTCAGCCTGGATCTCATGATGAGCTGGATAAACCCACTTAGACATTTTCCATTAGGGACATTTTCCAAAATGTCAGGCCTGGAGCCTCCAAAAACGTGAAGTCACAGAGGACTGCAAAAGGCAGGAGGCTTGTTCCAGATTAAAGGAGACAAAAGAAATCTGCCAACTACATATAACACATGATCCTTGATTGGAGCTTGCATTTTTTTTTTAAGACTTCAATTATTTATTTGACAGAGCGAGAGAGAGAACAAGCGGGGTGGGGGTGGTCAGCAGCGGGAGAGGGAGAAGCAAGGAGCCTGACTCGGGGCTTGATCCCAGGACCCCGGGACTGTGACCTGAGCCGAAGGCAGACACTTAACCAAATGAGCCCCCAGGTGCCCCTGGAGCTTGCATTCTAAAAAGAACCAATTCTAAATGACATCGCGGAAGCAGGTGGGGAAATTTGAATTCGGGCTGTGTATTAGAGCCTCTAGTACCTGGGTTCAAGTTCCTACACGAGCCCGGGATGGTGATGACGCAGGACAGTGCTGTTTACGTCGGAGATGAACTCAAGAGAGAGAGGGTCATGATGTCCGCAATGCGTATGTATGCGGGCGCAGGTGTCGACAGAGAGCCACAGGAGAGAAACGAAGGGGACAGACTTGCAACAGCTGGTGAGCTGGGGCAAAGGATGGGGAAGTATTTGTTGTCCTCTTCTTGTGGCTCATCTGGAGGGTGAAAATGTACAGAGTAAGTTGGAGGACCAGTGTTCAAGGCCGAGTCCAGCAGCGGTGCCTGTTCTCAGCCCTATACCTGCGGGAGAGAGGGAGGGTGCCCCTCCCCGCTCCTGCTCTCCCTGGTCCTTAGACCCCCACCCCGAAGCACCTCCGGGCTGGAAACCCTTTGCTGGCCTCTCTGGGGGTTCCTGCCATGGGCTGCCTCCCCCACCCTGGGGCCCCATTCTGGACCCCTGGAGCAGTCCTTTCTAACCAGCCCTTGTCCCGAACATCAGGCTCAGGATGAGGCCAAATCACAACCCTGTCCCAGAGCTCAGCACTCACACCTGGCTTGTGTCAAGGACAGTGGCTCTCAATCATGGCTCTGCCCGTGGTCTTGCCGGAGTCCCTGCCTTAGCCCAGCTCTGGGGCCATTTCATTGCTGGACTTGCCCCTCTATCTTCCCTAGCGCTCAGGGTGTGTGTCCTTCCCCACCACGGACAAGCTTTGGCCCGGCAGTCACAGCCCCGAAGGTCATGGAAGGCTCTGGAGGTGGTGGTGGGGGAGGTCTCCTGGAGGAGGCCCTGCTTCTGTCCCTCAGCGTGCGGGGCCTGCTGCTGATGCCCAGGGACCCATGGAGGGGCCATTTGTGTTTCTTTTTTTTTTTTTTTCCCAAAAAACTGTAATGCCAACATCGGCACCAACTGTTTTCCTAACCTCAGGACACGTGCTCTGCTATCAAAGCAGTCAGCTGAGCTTGACCTTGGGGCCCCTCACATGAGCAAGAGCCCGCCTGAAGGAGGAGATAAGGAGAGGGGCCTGGGTCGGGGGGCCTCGGGCATCTGAAAGCAACACACAAAATAAGATCAGAGGTTCCAGGAAAAGATGGCAAAATACACGGTCACGACTCCTTTCCTCTGAGAGCCCCAAGCCAGCTGCCACCCGCTGTTTCAGTGTTCTCCAGGCAGGCCCACTTCCTGACTGCCTGGAGGAAGGACCCATGGCCTTCCTTCGCCCCAGCTTTTGGGAATAAAAGACAAAGACTCCTAGAATCTCAAGAATACCAGATAATCCAATTATGGAAGCTGGGAAATCTGTACTCCCTTATATTAGAATTCTTACTTAATATTAGAATTCTAAAATGTAAACTATTAGAATCACGATCTCTTACAGCCAGAAAGCGTGTAGGCAGATAAGCAAATACTGTTTTTCCACCCTGTGTACCACACTCAGATCCACGAACTGGAGCCCTGACCATCACCAGCGGCCAAAGGCATCTGGAGTTGAGGTGGGGATGCCCCAGGTGGAAGGAGGCCCATGCACCAGGCCCGGTGGCTAGCCAGCAAGGGCCACGCCCACTTAGGGCCGGGCGCAGCTGGCACCTTGCCCCGCAGGTTTCGTAGAAAGCAAAGCCTTGCTCGCAGGAAGGAGTGAGTGCAAGCTTGGGTCACCGGGGCTCCTTTAGAAAGGTGAAGGCCAGTTTCCCATGGGCACTGAGGGGGTTCACACCCTGTGGAAGGCAAGCGGATTGGGCAGAGCCCCCGGAACTGCTGTGTACCCAAAGTAGCTTTCCTTTTTAATTTTTATTTTTTTAAAGATTTTATTTATTTCTGTGACAGAGAGAGACAGCGAGAGCAGGAACACAAGCAGGGGGGCTGGGAGAGGGAGAAACAGGCTCCCCGTTGAGCAGGGAGCCCGATTCGGGGCTCTATCTCAGGACCCTGGGATCATGACCCGAGCAGAAGTCAGACGCTTAACAACTGAGCCACCCAGGCGCCCTCCTCCAAAGTAGTTTTCTAACCCTCTTTGGGCCCATGTGCTTTCTTAAAAACTCAGGGTTTGCTGGATGCCTGGGTGGCTTAGTCGGTGAAGCTTGCGACTCTTGGTTTTGGCTTGGGTCATGATGTCAGGGTAGTGAGATCAAGCTCCACAGGGCTCCTCGCACAGCAGGGAGTCTGCTTGAGATTCTCTCCCTCTACCCCTCCCCCACCCCCGGCTCCCACGTTTGCACATGCACACCCTCTCTCTCTCTCAAAGAAATAGATAGATCTTTAAAAATAAAGAAACAGGAGCGCCTGGGTATGTATACAACATAATGTGTATGGTATATATAGAGAGATAGATAGGTGTATCTATATATATTTTGTATATATAGATATAATACAAAAAATATATATTTTATATATATATACAAAAAATATATATATTTTATATTATATATCTATATATTTATATATATAGATACAAAATATATATATATTTTGTATATATAGAGAGATAGATAGGTCTATCTATCTCTCTATATATACAAAATGATATATAGGGGCGCCTGGGTGGCTCAGTGGGTTAAAGCCTCTGCCTTCGGCTCAGGTCTTGGTCTCGGTGTCATGGGATCGAGCCCCGCATCCGGCTCTCTGCTCAGCGGGGAGCCTGCTTCCCCCTCCCTCTCTGCCTGCCTGTCAGCCTACTTGTGATTTCTGCCTGTCAAATAAATAAATCTTTTTTTTTTTAAAGATTTTATTTATTTATTTGACAGACAGAGATTACAAGTAGGCAAGAGAGGCAGACAGGGAGAGAGAGGAGGAAGCAGGCTCTCCACGGAGCAGAGAGCCCAATGCGGGGCTCGATCGCGGGGCTCGATCCCAGGGATCTGGGATCATGACCTGAGCCGAAAGCAGAGGCTTTAGCCCACTGCGCCACCCAGGCGCCCCTAAATAAAATCTTTTAAAAAATGATACATATCATATGATGTGTATCACATGTATGTCACTTAGAAGAGTGCCTGACACATGGTCAGCATGGTGTAAGTGTCAGCTGTTGTCCTCACTATTGGTACTTCAGACTCCTGGACAGAAACGGTGTGTTTAACCACAAGAAGGCCGTAGAGACTCTCAGACGTGTTGAGTGTCTTTCTGTTTGGCTATGATTTATGTCAATTCCGTGTGAGAGCAGTGGATTTCTCCTGCTGATCCAAAGCTCTGACTGGCTGTTCCATATGGCTTTGCTTAATTTTTTTTTAAATGTAGGAATTTCTTATTTCTGAAATTAGTTTGAGAGGCCAAAACGTTTATTTTATTTTATTTTTTTAGATTTTTAAAATTTATTTATTTGACAGACAAATCACAAGTAGGCGGGGGCGGGGGGGAGCAGGCTCCCGGATGAGCAGAGAGCCTGATGTAGGGATCGATTCCAGGACCCTGAGATCATGACCTGAGCCAAAGGCAGAGGCTTAACCCACTGAGCCACCCAGGTGCCCCAAGAGGCCAAAAGTTTTAAAACATGGGGAGAGACCCACATACGGGAACCTAACCTAAGGAAATAAGGAGAAATTCACACAATATTTGTGTACAAGGATATCCACCACTGCATATTTTTCTTTTAAGATTTTCTTTATTTGAGAGAGAGAGAGAGAGAGAGAGAGACAGACCAAGCGGGGGAGGCGGGTAGAGGGGCAGAGGGAGAGGGAGAAGCAGACTCCCTGCTGAGCAGGGAACCCAAGGCTGGGGGCTCCATCCTGGGGCTCCCAGACCCTGACTTGAGCCAAAGGTAGACACTTAACTGACTGTGCCACCCAGGTAACCCTCATTTTGAGGTTTTGAAGTAGCCTGTGTGTAGTGCAATCCTGTCAAAAGCATATACATTAAAAGAAGTGTATACGCATGAGTAGTTATGTATGTACATGGGTCATAAAAGACTGACAAGATATTTGACAAATGAATAACGTTTAGCTCCAGGTGGTGGGTTTGGAATGATTCTATTTTCTTTTAGCTCATTTGCTCATCTTTACTTTCAAAAAGTCATGTAGCTCACGTGTATAGTAAATAAGCTTTTTAAACTCAGAGGGACTATAATAAAAGTTATAGTAAAGTTATATTATATAATTATATATTATATTATATATAATATTAAGTTATATTAAAAGTGGCAAAAAAGTTGGTTTCTGCTGTACTCTGAGAACTCCAGGACCTTTGGTGGTTGAGCCTGAGCCCCACCTCAGTTCCCCAAGATTTGCCGGATCAGGGAGCCCCATTCTGCTCCCCCCAAAGGAACTTTCTGAGGGTCTAAGAGCCCTGAGTTCATGACACTACTGCATCTTCATGACCTTCCTTTGAGGAAGAGACGATTGTTTCTGTTTTATAGATGTGGTAGTAGAGGCTCAGAGAAGGTAAGGGATCCAGACACGGGCACACGGATGACAGATGCTAAAGTCAGAACCAAGACATGTTGGATCCTAAGGAGAAGGCGTCTCGCCATTATCTGGCCCTTCTCACTCTTCCTCTGAGCTCTGGGTAGCAAGAGTTCCTGCCAGCCCCTCCGTGCACAGGCCTATGTGCTGGGCTACCACTAGGCTCCTTCCTTCTTTGACTACTGTTGATGTGTCCCCAACCTGACAAAGAATTCCCCAGGTGCCCTCTGCATCTCAGACAGCTGAGTTAGCAAATCCTGATAATGGTGGCGCCAGGATCCGTGTTCCCCTCGGAGCACAGTGATATAGCCTCGGAGGTTTATCTCGATGCACGACCACCTAAAGTGGAGGCTGCCTTTCCCAGCTTCTTTGCAGTTAGAAGTGGCCACGTGCCCAAGTTCTGGCCAAAGGAATATAAGTGGAAGCGTTGTGCTAGAGCTTCCTTAAGAGAAAGCCGGCCTAAGTCCTTTGTCCCTCCTTCATTTCACTTCTATCTGCTGGCTGGGATGCAGATGTGTCGAATGGAACTAGAGCAGCCATCCTGGACCATGAGGTGCATTTGTGAAGGGAGGCTTTGCATGATGGAGTCTAGGTCCTAGATGTAAATATAGAAGGAGCCTGGATCCCAGACCCTGTGGCTCAGCCTGGGATCCCTCCCTTCAGACTTTTCTTCATAAAATAAATCTTTCTTTTTTACTGTCATTGCCTCTCACAATCAACTATACCCTAGCTAATCCACTCACTGATGACCACTCTTTGCCAGAAGCTGGTTCTGGGGACAAAGACAAGTCATGCGTGAGCCCTACTTTCACAAAACTCACAGCTCCAGAGGAAAGATGAAGGTGAAATGGACAATCCCAAGGCAACTCTATTTTCCATAGAGTTCTTGCCACGAGCTGGGCCTCCTGCTCAGCACCAGGCGCTGTGCTGTGTAGGGACACCCATGCTAGCCTTCCAGGGGCTCCTTGGCTAAAACACGCCGTTGAATCCTGGAGTCTTCTCTCCATCAGAGCAACAGCCTCTGACCCAGCAGGTCTCAAATGCCATCCCTGGCATCAGTCTGGGTCCGCCCTTCTCAGCGGGTCTGGGAAGGCAGCTGGAGCCTGGGGGACTGGCCGGGCTCAGGCCGGGGAAACACGGGGGACGACCTCTCCCACTGCTCTGCGTGGACGTTCAGCTCGGCAGGAGAGGGCGGAGGCAGTGTGAGCACATGGAGAGGGTGTGTGTGTGCATGCACATGTGTGTGTGCCTGAAAGTATGTGTGTGATGGAGTGAGTGTGCACGTGTACACACACGCATGTGGGTGTGCATGAGATGTATGGGGGTGCATAGAGGCTTTTGTGTGGATAGCTAATACATACGTGCACACTCGGCATATGCGTAAGAACGTGAACATATACTACGAAACACGAACACACGATGTAGTGATACGATATTATTAAGTACTTTAAATGTGTTAATAGGAGCCTTAGAAATCGGACCAGTGAACAGCGGTGAACCGTAGGAGAACCGCCTCATGGAGACCTCATGACATCCCTGTGAAGTCGGTACTGTTAGGATCCCCAGGTTAGAGGGGAGGGAACTGAGGCACAGAGAGGTTAAGTGACCTGCCTGCGGTCACACAGGCTGAAGTCTGTCCCCAGCCCCCGGGATGGCGTGGACCCCACGCTGCCCTGCCCTCCATGCGCAGCCTGCTTGCGAGCCCCAGAAGCCCCCACAGGCTGGTGCAAGGGCCACGTGTGGGACGGGCTGGAAGTGCATACAGGTGCTCACAACCACGTGTCCACTCTCTTTGTGTGGTGTGGCTAGAAGTGTGTCCAGCCTGTCCCCTCTCCCCTCCCCGCCCCAGCCTGGGAAGCACTTCCTCCCTTCTGTCCCCTGATCCTGCCTACTTATCGCTGGAGACCAGGCACAGGTGTGTCTCCTCTGCCTGCATCCTGTCCTGGCTCCTCCAGCTGGGTCAGGAGCGTCATCGGCCCTCCCTGGTGTTGTTGTACTCAAGCAGGGTAAAGGTGTGTCCCTTCACGTCTGTGTCACTGGGGTGCCAGGAACAGGCCCGACCATGACATTCACGGTAATGACAACAGCTGCCAGTCTGTGGGCGTGGTGGCTGTGGCAGCCGTGTGTGCAGGAGTGGCGCCCTCCCGACCTCCCTGAGTCCCAGTCATCAACCCCATCTCCCGTGCGCAGGAAACAGGATCTCAAAGTCTCAGTGACGGGAGCAGGGACACGTGAAACCAGCCTCCTGCTCTGTCTACCCCATACCGCGCTCCCTTTGGGGCTGTTTCATTATTTTTTTAAACTTTTACTTATTTAAAGATTTATTTAGGGGCGTCTGGGTAGCTCAGTGGGTTAAAGCCTCTGCCTTTGGCTCAGGTCAAAGGCTGCCTTTGGCTCAGGGTCCTGAGATCGAGCCCCACATCGGGCTCTCTGCTCAGCGGGGAGCCTGCTTTCCCCCCTCTCTCTGCCTGCCTCTGCCTACTTGTGATCTCTGTCTGTCAAATAAATAAATAAAATCTAAAAAAAAAGATTTATTTACATGAGAAAGAGAGAAAAAGCAGGAGCCCAGGGGAGAGGGGCAGAGGGAGAGCAAGAATCTGAAGCATGGGGCGCCTGGGTGGCTCAGTGGGTTAGGCCTCTGCCTTCAGCTCAGGTCATGATCCCAGGGCCTTGGGATCGAGCCCCACATCGGTCTCTCTGCTCCTCGGGGAGCCTGCTTCCCTTCCTCTCCCTCTCTGCCTGCCTCTCTGCCTACCTGTGATCTCTGTCAAATAAGTAAATAAAATCT
>PISX010035522.1:0-12832 GCA_004024625.1 Mellivora capensis | reverse complement strand
AAAATGACAGAGGGGGGGAGAGAGAGAGGATGAAAGAGGTGGGAGGGTCAGAGGAAGGAGACTCCCTGCTGAGCAGGGAGCCAGATGCGGGACTCCATCCTGGGACTCCAGGATCATGACCTGAGCTGAAGGCAGTTGCTTAACCGACTGAGCCACCCAGGCACCCCAACACTGTATCTTTCTATTAACACTCCCTGGAGCTTCAGTAAAGCCAAACTTAACCTTCACAGGAACACAGAGAATGTAGGCAGCAGGAGGAACCTGGTGAGTTTGGAAGGGAATCAGATGGTTTCCTCCATCATAAGCTTCCCCTCATCCAACACAGGACAATATTTCACGTACCTGGGCATGGCTAAAAATTCCATCAGCTTTAACCCCGCCACCCAAGGACTTGCTCCCACAACTCATGCTAGCCACCACTCTCCATCACTGCAAATGAGCTCTTCAAACAGCCCTTCTTGTTCTAACCACCCGCAATCACTAATTTTGGGGGCAAACTGTATACATTTGGGGTTTGGGACACTAAACGAAAAGTTACACAGATAGCTATGTTCACACAAATTAAACAAACCAGGGGCGCCTGGGTGGTTCAGCGGGTTAAAGCCTCTGCCTTCGGCTCAGGTCATGATCCCAGGGTCCTGGGATCAAGCCCCGCGTCGGGCTCTCTGCTCTGCGGGGAGCCTGCTTCCCTTCTTCTCTCTCTGCCTACTTGTGATGTCTGTCTGTCAAATAAATAAATAAAATCTTTAAAAAAAATAAACGGCCCAAGGACTGAAACTCTTGGCCAAATCTTACCACAGTTTAGGGGCCACGGCATTGGATACCCACCTAGCCCTCAATTGCTTATTGGTTGCTTGGTGAGGTGGGGTGAGGGGTTCTGTGTACTTACCAATTCGTCTCTTTGCACGCACGTAGATAACACTCATCCAGTTTCACTAACACTCGGGGATATGCACTGTAGAGGCCATAAAATCACTCTGTTGACTAAACAGATCGAACAAATAAAAATCTTTTCCGATTCTCCTGATTTCCCCCCCGCTAAATCCACTGGCTGTCAAGGAGCTTTGCATTTTCAGTTTGTGCCTTCTTGGAATTCTGGGTCTTGAGAATGCTTTACAAAGCCCCTGAGATCCTGTGTTAAGAAATAAATTACAGGGGCACCGGGGTGGCTCAGTTGGTTGAGTGTCTGTCTGCCTTCGGCTCAGGTCATGATCTTGGGGTCCTGGGATCGAGTCCCGCATCGGGCTCCCTGCTCAGCAGGGAGTCTGTTTCTCCCTTTCCCTCTGCCTGCCACTCCCCCTGCTTGTGTGCTCTCTCTCTCTCTTTCTCTGTCAAATAAATAAAAATCTTTTTAAAAAAGAGAAATAAATTACAACTTTTGTTATAAGACAATACAGGGACAGGGGATGGATTGCTGTATAAATGAACCAAAGAGATTCCCTATATATTGGTCCTATATTGTTTACTTTTTCACAACAGGTCAGTACCATTAGCTCCTTGTGCTAAAGTTTTACATACCCCTGTGTTTTAAAGATAGCCCTGAGAAGCAGATTTTTAACCATTTAGAGCCCATCTGCTTTGTATACCCACAAAACTGCAGGCAAACTTTGCTAGCCATAGAGAAGATAAATCCTAGATCTATAAGACCCCAGATCACTGCTGCTCTTCAGAACTCTTTAACAAAGAGACTCCCCATCAAGACACGGAAGTCCCCTCAGGTACCCCTTGCTTGGGATTTGTCCTGCCCTCCTCCCCTTCAGAATGGTGTGGCCCTTTGGAAGGTCTCCCCCTGTGAGCAACGGTCCCCATGTGTGCATCCTTTTAAAGCTGATCGTCTGTTCCCGCCAGTCTGTGGCCACATCTTTTTCCTTGATTGGCCCTGAAATCCCTTGGATTCATTATAAACATCCAATAAATCCATCAATGAGAAGCACCATACTAATAGAAGACAAAAACCACATGACCATCATCCCCAGAGACACAGGAAAAATACTTATTAAATTTCAACACCCTTTCATTTGTAAAAGCCTCAATAAACTAGGAATAGAGGAAAATGTCCTCAATAGATTAAGTGTGACTTTCCAAAAAACTACAGCTGATATTATACTTGCTGGTGAAAGACTGAATATTTTTGACCTAAGTTTAGAAAAAAGGCAAGAATATCTTCTCTCCCCACTTCTACTCAACATTGCATTGGAGATTTCAACCAATATGATAAGGAAAAGATACTCGAAGGAATACATACTGGAAAAGAAGAAGTAAAATTGTTTTTATTCACAGACAACATGATCTTATTATAGAAAATGCAGAGTTATCTACAATAAGAAAAAATCTACTACAACTAGTAAGTTAGTCTAGTGGGGTCATAGGATAACAGATCACTATACAAAATCAGTTGCATTGTATATATTAGGAACAGTGTAAGAAGAAAATTAAGAAAGTCATTCCATTTATAATAGAATGACAAAGAAAAAATACTTGGGAATAAAGCTGACACCAGGAATGCAAGACACATGCACCGAAAAAACACAACACATTACTAATAGAAATTAAGTAAGAGCTTTTTTTTAAAAAATGGAAAGATATACTATCCTCATGGATTGGGAGACTCGGTATTTTTTTTTTAGAGAGGGGGTTGGGAATGGCGGGGGGAGGGAAAGAGAGGCAGAATCCTAAGCAGGCTCCACACCCAGCATAGAGCCTGATGCAGGGATCAGTCTCACAACCCTGAGATCATGACCTGAGCTGAAATCAGGAGTTGGACACTTAACCCAATGAACCACACAGGTGCCCTAGGAAGACTCAATATCTTTAAGATGTCAAGTCTTCCCAAATTGATTTATAGACTCAGTGTAATCCCTATGAAAATCCTGCGGGTTTTTGTTTTGTTTCATTTTTAGAAATTGACAAACTGATTCTGAAATTTATATGGAAATGGAAAGAGCATAGAATAGCCAAAATAATTTTGAAAGAGAACAATGTTGGAGGACTTACACTACCTGACTGCAAAGCTTAATATAAGGCTACAATAACCAAGACTTATATTTTTAGAATAAGGGTAGATATATAGCTTAACGGAACAGAATAGAGTCCAGAAATAAATCCTCACATTTTTGTCATCTGACTTTTGGCAAAAGTGCCAAGGCAATTCAAAAGTAAAAGGATAATCTTTCCAACAAATAGTCCTGAAAAACAAAAAGTCCTGAAACAACTTCATATCCATATGCAAAACAAAACACAAACAAATGAAATTAGACTCATATCTCACCATATGTGACTCAAAATGAATGATAATCCTAAGTGTAAAGGCCAAGATGAAAAAAATCTTACAAAGGAAACATAGGAGAAAATCTTTGTGACTGTGGCTTACACAAAGATTTTTTAGATATGACTTTAAGAGTGCAATCCATACAAAATGATGCATTGGACTCCACCGAGATTTTAAAAATATTTCTTGCAAAGACATCATTAAGAAAATGAAAGGATTAGCCATAGACTATGTGGAAATATTTGCAAATCATATATTGCATAAGGAATTATATCCTGAATATACAAAAAACCTTTTAATGCAATAAGATGACCAACCGCCCAATAAAAATGGGGGAAATGGGGAAGAGTTAAGATGGTGGAGGAGTAGGGGGACCCTACGCTTGCCTCATCCCTCAAGCACAGCTAGATAAATATCAAATCATTCTGAATACCCAAGAACGATCTGAGGACTGAGAAAGCAAACTGCATATCTAGAGGTAGAAAAACGGCCACATCATGGAAGGTAGGAGCTGCAGAGAGTTGATTTGGAGGAGCAAAGAACTGTGGGTTATGGGGAAGGGAGGGAGCCCTGATCATGGAGAGAGGAGGGAGGGGGAGAGAGCAAGCAGAGAGAGAGAGAGAGAGAGAGAGAGAGAGAAAGCAAGAGGAGAGAGAGAGAGAGAGAGAGAGAGAGAGAGAGAGAGAAAGCAGTATGTAGGCGATTATACAAGAAAAACTCTTCCCCCAAACCACTGACTGGGAAAAGGAGAAGGGCTGACTACTGCAAGTTTTTATAAGCAGTGGAGCTCTAAGTCTCAAGTTTTAGAAGTCCGTGCCCTCACTGGGGTCATGCTTGGTGGGCTAAGCAGTGCTCTGGTGGAGAAGGAGGGTGGAGGCTCTGAAGGGTGCAGCATGGCCTGAGGATCCCCTGGGTCGCATGGAGAGAAAGGTTTCCCCTTCTTGGAATGCATCTGGGAGAGATGGCACAGCCTTTCTGGGGACCAAAGAGGTGGTGGGCACCAACGTGATATCCTGTTCACTAGCATAGGAACAGAGATTACCTGCTGAGGGCAGCATATCTCAGTGGTGACTTTCTCCTACACTTTACCATTAACTCTGAATTGCTGTGCAGTCGTGGGACTGCTTTTTGGGGACAAACTGGCCTGGCCACAGTGTGGCAGGACCTTCCCCCAGGACAATCAGTGTGGGTCTGTGCCATGCAGGTCCCTAAAATTTGGAGTTGTTGTTTTTTTTAAGATTTTATTTACTTGTTTGTCAGAGAGAGAGAGAGAGCACGCGCGAGCACATAAGCAGGGGGAACAGCAGGCAGAGGGAGAAGTAAGCTGTCTGCTGAGCAAGGAGCCTGACGCAGGGCTTGATCTCAGGACCCTGGGATCATGACCTGAGCGGAAGGCAGACACTTAACCAACTGAGCCACCCAGGCATCCCTAAAATTTGGAGTTTTGAAACCCAGTGGTGCCCCTGAGACCAAACACAGGCAGGCAGCTTGGACACAGGGTGAAGGCAGGGATCTGATGGAAGCCAGGGACACAACAGGGGAGAGTTTGCTCTTCTGTGACAGCTTCCTGAAGAGTGGTGGGCACGAACTCCCCACTCTGGGACAAGACAGCAGGGTGATGCCACTGCCCCCCCAACCCCGCCCCCTCCATCAGCACTGACCAACTTCAGTGAGCAACACAGTGCCCCCCAGTGGACACTGGAGCCATCAACACCAAGCCCAGTGCCCTGCAGGTGGAAGTCAGTGGGAGAATGAGCAAGTCCACTGATCACAGAGCGCCGCACAGCTTCCATTCTGGGGGATATAGAATCTAGCTTCTTTTTGCAAGCAGACCCAAACACACCTAGTTAAAACCTGCCAAACAATGAACAAGGTCCAAACACCCCCCACCACAGGCAAGGAGAAACTCCTTGGAGGACTGACCTGAGGGAAAGGGCGGCCGAAACACGACAGCAGGTTGCAGACTCTGAAACACCTCCTGAAGCATCAGGCCCGAGACAGTATAGCACCGCTTTCTAATAGAGCCAATACCCTCAGGAGCAGAATTATAATAGGCTTTCCTAACAATCACAGACACATAAAGGGACCCAGACAAAATGACAAGGTGCAGGAATTCACCCCAAAAGAAAGAACAACAAGAAGTCATGGCCAGGGATTTAATCAATACAGACACAAGGAAGGTGTCTGAATTAGGATTTACAACAATAATCATAAGGAAGCTAGCTGAGCTTGAGAAAAGCATGGAAAAAACTAGAGATTCTCTTACTACAGAGATAAAAGAACTAAAAATGAGACTGAAATAAAAAAATGCTATAACCGAGATACAAAACTGATTGGACATAATGACAACAAGGACGGACAAGGCAGAGGAACAAATCAGTGATAGAGAAGATAAAATTATGGAAAATAATGAAGCTGGAAATAAAGAGGGAAAGAAAGGTATCAGATCATGAATGCAGATGTAGGAACAAAGTGATTCTCTAAAGCATAATAACATTCATATCATACAAGAGAAAAAAATGGAGAAGGTTTATTTGAGGAAATTATAGCTGGAAACTTCCCTAATCTGGGGAAGGAAATAGACATTGAAATTTGAGAAGCTCAGAGAACTCCCATTAAATACAACAAAACCCAGCCATCACCAAGACATAGCATAGTCAAATTCATAAAATACACAGACAAGGAACAAATCATTGAAAGGAGAAAGGGGCAAAAGTCCTTAGCCTACAAGAGAAGACATATCAGGTTATGGCAGATCTCACACAGAAATTTGACAAGCCAGCAGAGACTGGCAGGATAGATTCAAAATGCTGAATGGGAAAAATCTGCAGACAAGAACATTCACCTTGGCAACTGGGTGGCTCAGATGGTTAAGCATCTGCCTTTGGTTCGGGTCATGATCCTGGGATCCTGGGATCGAGTCCCACATCAGTTTCCCTGATCCTTGGGGAGCCTGCTTCTCCCTCTCTGCTTCTGCTCTGCTCCCTCTGCTTCTCTCTCTTTCTCTCTCTCTCTCTGTCATGAATAAATAAATAAAATCTTAAAAAAAAGAACATTCAATCCAGCAAGGCTGTCATTCAGCATAGAAGGAGAGATACTTTCCCAGATAAAGACTAAAGGAGTTCATGACCACTAAACCAGCCTTGCAAGAAATATAAAAGGGGACTCTTTGAATAGGGGAAAAAAGACCAAAAGCAACAAAGATTAGAAAGGAACAGAGAACATCACCAGAAACACCAATTTTACACATAACACAATGGCACTAAATCCACATCTACAATAATTACTCTGAATGTAAACAGACTAAATGCTTGAATCAAAAGACACAGAGTATCAGAATGAATAACAATAAAAAAACACAAGACCCATCTATATGCTGTCTATGTTTTAGATCGCAAGACACCTGCAGATCAAAAATGAAGGGATAGAGAACCATCTGTCACTCTAACGGACGTCAAAAGAAAACCGAGTAGCCAAACTTACATCTGACAAACTAAATTTTAAAACAAAGATGTAACAAGAGATGAAGAAGGGCACCATATCATAATCAAGGGGTCTATCCACCAAGAAGATCCAATAATTATAAATATTTATGCTCCCAACTTGGGAGCACCCAAATATATAAATCAATTAATAACAAACATAAAGAAACTCATGGATAATAATACAATGATAGTGGGGGACTTTAACACCCCACTCACAGCAATGGACAGATCATCTAAACAGAAGATCAACAAGGAAACAAGGGTTTTGAATGACACACTGGACCAGATGGACTTAACAGGGATATTCAGGACATTTTATCCTAAAGCAGCAGATACATTCTTTTTGAATGCACATGGAACATTCTTCAGAACAGATCACATACTGGGTCACAAATCAGCCCCTGACAAGTACAAAAAGATGGAAATCTCACTGTGCATATTTTCAGACCACAACACTATGATACTTGAAGTCAACCACAAGAAAAAATTTGGAAAGAACACAAATACAAAGAGGTTAAAGAACATCCTACTAAAGAATGAATGGGTTAACCAGGAATTTAAGAAATTTAAAAATACATGGAGGCAAATGAAAATGAAAACATGATAGTCCAAAGCTTTGGAATGCAAAAAAGGTGATCCTAGGAGGGAAGTATATTGCAATCCAGGCCTACCACACAAAGCAAGAAAAAAATAATCTCAAATACACAACCTAACCTTACACCTAAACAAGCTAGAAAATGAACAGCAAATAAAGCCTAAACGAGAAGGGAAATGATAAAGATTAGAGCAGAAATAAATGATATAGAAACAAACAAACAAAAACCTGGAAGGACAAACATTGTTGAGAAGTCTATACCACCCAAAGCAATCTACGCATAATGCAATCTCTATCAAAATATCAGAAGTATTTTCCACAGAACTAGATGAAACAATCCTAAAATTTGTATGGAACCACAAAAGACCCCAAATAGCCAAAGCAATCCTGAAAAAGAAAAGCAAAGCCAGAGGCATCATGATTCTAGACTTCAAACTGTATTACAAAGCTGTAATCATCAAGACAGTATGGTACTGGCAAAAATATAGACACACAGATCAATGGAACAGAATAGAGAACCCAGAAATGGACCCACAACTATACGGTCAACTAATCTCTGACAAAGTAGGAAAGAATGTCTAATGGAAAAAAGACAGTCACTTCAACAAATGGTGTTGGGAAAACTGGACAGCAACATGCAAAAGAATGAAATTGGACCACTTTCTTACACAATGCACAAAAATAAATTCAAAGTAGATGAAAGACCTAAATGTGAGATAGGAAACCATCAAAATCCGGGGGGACAAGATGGTGGGAACTAGGAGGAGGCGCCGTTTCAACCTGTCCCCTAAAGTGAGCTGATTACCTACCAAGGAACTCCGATCACCCATGAAATCAGCCTGAGATCAGAATTATACACGTCTGGATCTCTACGGGGGCAGAAGATGCCAGTGGGCAGGTAAAGCGGAGTGGGAACATCGGACTAATATCGGAAGATAAACAAAAGGGGGAGGGAGCCACCAGAGGCGACCCATTGGAAAGTAATACCCCAATACGAGAGTCCCCTGCATCTGGGGACCAGCATTAACTTGGAGTCTGGTTGAAAGCACACAAAAAGAGCGAAGGATCGCGGGGGGAAATTGAGGGAATCGGAGCGGTTAGGGACAGGGGCTTAAGACCCCAGACCCAGGACACCCACCCCTGAGCCAGACAGAGTGCGGCGGAGAAATCAGGTCTTGGTCCCTGAGCCACGAGCGAGAGCACCTAAGGGCATGGGAGCCCTGCCAGCCAGCAGAAACCGCCTTTTTGGGGTGCTAGCAGAGCCTGAGACGCGCCCCACACCCTCCACTGAGAGAGGCGTGCGCAGGTGCCAGCCCGGTGCTCTCAGACCCGGAAAGTCTGAGTGCTCCCAGCCCGGGCCAGTGGGAAAATCTCAGTGTGCGTTCGCTGCTTGGAACCTCTCTGGCGGTCCGGAGCTGCTCAGACAGCCGCTGCTGTCATAGTTTTGGGTATAAGCAGGAGTTCCTGTGTCCCCAGAGATCGTGGCTGGGAACCTGCTCTGCAGCACCCAGAGGGGAATGGACTGAGACTTCTCTCTGGGAGGGAGGTCTGGGTGCAGTTTGCTTTCCTCTAAACCTCCAAGAACCATCGGGAGCTGCCAAGGGGAGAGAAAACAAACGAACAGACATAAAAACCTCCAGAGAACAAAAGCCTGAAGGGCCAGTTTCCTCAGAGCCCACCCCCTTGAGGGGGGCAGGAGGACTTAACTCAGGGAACACCGCCTGAAAACCCACGCGGCAGGCCCCTCCCCCAGAAAGCCAACTGGGAAAAAAACAAACTGACAAGAGAACAATCACTACTACTTCATAGATACAACTTTTAATTTTCAATTTGTTCCCACTATTCTGGTTCATTTTTAAATTTAAAAACATTTTTTTAAATTTTTTATATAGATTTTTTTAGCCTATTTACCATCACAGTGAGATGTCCAGTACATCAAATTCCATAATAACCTTTTAACATGAACTTTTTGATACATATACCTGTGTTTTTCTTTTGCTTTTCCATTTTTAAAAAAATTTACTTTAGTTCATTCTTTTCTTTATTTTTATTTGTTAATATTCATATAGAGTTAAACTTCAAGGTGATCCCCTTTCCCCAGTCATTGCTACCCCTATAGGTAAACCAATTTTTAATCCCCTGTTATCTTAGGAAAGTTGTGTCCTTTAAATATCAAGATATATCCAGGAAGAATTGAAATAACCTTCCTCGCCCACACTGAGAATTTATAACCACTCTCCCATCTTTTTCTTCTGCCAGTGTTTCTGTGCATTTGTGTTTTTCCTGGTAGTATATAAATCTTATACTTGGGGTTCTTTTTGACGAGGTTCTTTGTTTGTTTGTTTCTTTTGCTTCTATATATATGTATATATTTATATATGTATGTAAATATATATGTATATATTTTTTTCTTCTCTTGTCATATACTTTTATCAGTCTTTTTGTTTGTCTGTTTTTGTTTGTATACTTCACAAACCTTACCTTGGGGCCCATTTGGGCTGAGTCTTCTCTTTTATCCTTCTTTCTTTTTCCTGTCTCTCTCTCTCTCTTTTTCTTCTTTCTCTCTTTCTTTTTTTCTTTAGTTTGGGTGGGGACTCTTGATTGCTCAGAAGCGTTCCAGGGTGCACCTTCACTGCACCAAGGTCAATACAACCAGCTACATCCGTTCAGCCATCTCTCACCAAAATGACTAGGAGGAGGAATGCCCAGCAGAAGAAAAATTCAGAGGATAGGCCCTCTGCAACAGAGCTAATGGCTACCGACATAGACATTATGTCGAAAAGGGAATTCAGGCTAACAATTATCCAGGGAATAGGTAGGTTGGAGAAAGCCATGGATGACGAAATGGAATCGATTAGGGCAGAACTGAAAGCCACCAGGGATGATGTTCACAAGGCTCTCAATGAGTTCCAATCAATCTAAATTCTCTAAAAGCTAGGGTAACTGAGAAAGAAGATAGAATTAGTAATCTGGAGGACAAACAGATAGAGAGAAAGGATTAGGATGAAGCCTGGAACAAACAGCTTAGAAGCCACGAAAACAGAATCAGGGAAATAAATGATGCCATGAAACATTCCAATGTCAGAATTATTGGAATCCCTGAAGCGGAGGAGAAAGAAAGAAGTCTGGAAGATATAGTGGAACATGTTCTTCATGAAAATTTTCCAAATCTCGCAAATGGAACCAGCGTTCTTGTACTAGAGGCAGAATGGTCCCCCCGCCCTCAAGATTTTAGATTCTCGAAACACCTCGAGATACCTGATAGTAAGAATGAGTAATTATAATTCTGGAGAAACTCTCTTGAAGGCAGCTAGGACAAAGAAGCTCCTTACGTACAGAGGAAAGCCCATCAGAATAACGTCAGACCTGTCCACAGCAACCTGGCAAGCCAGAAAGGGCTGGCAAGATATATTCAGGGCACTAAATGAGAAAAACATGCAGCCAAGAATACTTTATCCAGCAAGACTGACATTCAAAATGGATGGGGAGATAAAGAGTTTCTAAGACCGGCAAGGCTTAAAAGAGTATGCGACCACCAAGCTGACACTGCAGGAAATATTAAGGGGGGTTCTATAAAAGAGGAAAAATCCTAAAAATATCATTGAACAGAAATATAGAGACAATCTCCAGAAAGAAAGACTTCAAAGGTGACACGATGTCAATAAAAATGTATCTATCAATAATCACTCTCAATGTGAATGGCCTAAATGCGCCCATAAAACGACACAGGGTTGCAGATTGGATAAAACGACAGGACCCACCCATATGTTGTCTACAGGAGACCCATTTCGAACCTAAGGATACAGCCAGATTGAAAGTGAAGGGATGGAGAGGCATGTTTCATGCCAATGGGCCTCAAAAGAAGGCCGGGGTAGCGATTCTCATATCAGATAAATTAGATTTTAAACTAAAGACTGTAGTCAGAAATACAGAAGGACACTACATAATCCTTAAAGGGACTATCCACCAAGATGATCTAACAATTGTAAATATCTATGCCCCCAATATGGGGGCAGCCAATTACATAAGAAAACTATTAATCAAGATAAAGAGTCATATTGATATGAATACATTCATAGTAGGAGATCTTAACATGCCTCTCTCAGTAATAGACAGATCATCCATGCAGAAAATCAATAAAGAAACAAGAGGATTGAATGACACATTGGACTAGATGGACCTCATAGATATATACAGAACATTCCACCCTAAAACAACAGAATACTCATTCTTCTCAAGTGCACATGGAACCTTTTCCAGAATAGACCACATACTGGGTCACAAATCAGGACTCAACTGATACCAAAAGACTGAGATTATTCCGTGCATATTCTCAGATCACAATGCTTTGAAACTGGAGCTCAACCACAAGGAAAAGTTTGGAAGGAACTCAAACACCTGGAAGCTAAAGACCACCTTGCTTAAGAATGCGTGGATCAACCAGGAGATCAAAGAAGAACTTAAACAATTCATGGAAACCAATCAGAATGAAGACACTTCGGACCAAAACCTATGGGATACAGCAAAGGCAGTCCTAAGGGGGAAATACATAGCCATCCAAGCCTCCCTCAAAAAAACTGAAAAATCCAGAATACACCAGCTGTCTCTACACCTTAAAGAACTGGAGAATCAACAACAAATTAAACCAACTCCACAGACAAAAGGGAAATAATCAAGATTAGAACAGAGATCAATGAGGTAGAAACTAGAGATACAGTAGAATGTATCAATGAAACTAGAAGCTGTTTTTTTTTGAAAGAATCAATAAGATCGATAAACCATTGGCCACACTAATCCAAAAGAAAAGAGAGAAGGCTCAAAGTAATAAAATTATGAATGAAAAGGGAGAGATCACAACTAAGACCAAGGAAGTAGAAACAATCATCAGAAGTTATTATCAACAGTTATAAGCCAATAAGTTAAACAACCTAGATGAAATGGGTGCATTCCTGGAAAACTATATACTCCCAAAATTGAACCAGGAAGAAATTGACAACCTGAATAGACCGATATCTAGTAACGAGATTGAAGCAGTGATCAAAAACTTCCCAAAAAACAAGAGCCCAGGACCTGACGGATTCCCTGGGGAATTCTACCAAACTTTCAAAGAAGAAATAACACCTGTTCTTCTGAAATTGTTTTAAAAAATTGAAGCAGAAGGAAAACTTCCAGACTGTTTTTATGAAGCCAGCATTACCCTGATCCCCAAACCAGGCAAAGACCCCACCAAAAAGGAGAATTTCAGGCCAATATCACTGATGAATATGGATGCTAAGATTCTCAACAAGATTCTAGCAAACAGGATCCAACAGCACATTAAAAAGATCATCCACGATGACCCTGGGTTACAAGGATGGGTCAACATTTGCAAATCAATCAATGTGACAGAACCAATCAATAAGAGAAGAGAGAAGAACCACATGGTCCTCTCAATTGATGCAGAAAAAGCATTTGACAAAATCCAGCATCCGTTCCTGATTAAAA
>PISX010035521.1:0-12829 GCA_004024625.1 Mellivora capensis | reverse complement strand
GAAAGGGGAACCCTCCTACACTGTTGGTGGGAATGCAAGTTGGTGCAGCCACTCTGGAGAACAGTGTGGAGGTTCCTCAAGAAGGTAAAAATAGAGCTTCCCTATGACCCTGCAATTGCGCTACTGGGTATTTACCCCAAAGATACAGATGTAGTGAAAAGAAGGGCCATCTGTACCCCAATGTTTATAGCAGCAATGGACACGGTCGCCAAACTGTGGAAAGAACCAAGATGCCCTTCAACAGACGAATGGATAAAGAAGATGTGGTCCATATACACTATGGAGTATTATGCCTCCATCAGAAAGGATGAATACCCGACTTTTGTAGCAACATGGACGGGACAGGAAGAGATTATGCTGAGTGAAATAAGTCAAGCAGAGAGAGTCAATTATCATATGGTTTCTCTTATTTGTGGAGCATAACAAATAACACGGAGGACATGGGGAGATGGAGAGGAGAAGGGAGTTGAGGGAAATTGGGGGGGAGATGAACCATGAGAGACTATGGACTCTGAAAAACAACCTGAGGGTTTTGAGGGGGCGTGGGGTGGGAGGTTGGGGGAGCCAGGTGGTGGGTATTGTGGAGGGCATGCATTGCATGGAGCACTGGGTGTGGTGTAAAACTATGAACTCTGTTACGCTGAAAAGAAATAAAAAAATAAAATATTAAAAAAAAATAGAAGAGAGGGATGGATTGGGAGTAGAATGTGGAAGAGAATAGAGGCTCTAGGAAAGGTGATCAACTTAGAGGTCTTTAGCCTTATTTCCTTTTTTGATAAGGTCGCTTGACAGAATAGATGATGGCAATGTTTATATATATATATATATATATGTGTGTGTGTGTGTGTGTGTGTGTGTGTATGTATGTATATATATACATATATATATATAAAAATTCTGGATTTGGGGAAGGTATTTGATAAGGTCCTGGGAGAACCTGATCTAGGTAATAGCATCACCCAGAAGCTTAATAACTGGAGGACGTTTAAACTAAGATTGGTAATAAATGGATTGATGTTAAATTTAGAGAGAGGTCTCTTGTAATGACATACTACTAAATGTATGTAAATAAGATTCAGAGGTTGTACAAAACTTGGAAAGAAAGCTAAAATGCAGTATGTAAGAATTAGGATTCATAAAGTTCTTTACAGGGTAAAAGTTGAATGAGATTAAGCAAAGCATGCTTTCCTTAATTCATTCTTTGTCAAATATTTATGGAGTACCTACTATATTAGGCACTAATCTAGGTGGTGGGGAAACAAAGACAAGACATAGTTCCTCAAGGAACTCACAGTCTCACTGGGAAGGACAGATAAATCAATTTTATCAGTACAGTGTGATAAGTAATATCATAGAGGTAATCTCAGAGTGCCATGGGAAGACAGAAAAGGCATTTAAGTAAGAAAGTTATTTATGAGGATGTGAAGTTTGGGTTGAATTTTAAAGAAGTTAAGCAGGACCTGAAGAAACAAAGATATTTTAGGTACAGAAAAACAAAGGACTTTGAGGCAATAAGACATACATTAGGAAACCTAAATGGCAAGGTATGACTTATAAGTAATGGTAGTTATTAAAGAGGGATACAGAAATGAAATTGGACTGTAAGCTCATGGAAACTGAAATCATGATGCAACTACTTTGGTGTAACCAGCAAATAGCATGGAGTTTAGAATAGAATAGGCCTCCAGGAAATATTTTTTGAAGGAATAAATGAATGAACAACATGAGTTATATCTTGAAGGGCATTAGATGTTAAACTTGAGAGTTTGACTTTATCCTGTTGATGATTGGGGTGGGGGGCACTGAGGTCTTTTAAACAGAGTGATGTGCTCACATTTGTGCTTTAGAAGACCCACTCTGGGAGGAGTGGCATAAAAGTATTATAGAGGAGACATTCTAAAGTCAGGTGGACTAGTGTTATAATACAGATAATAAATTGAGTGAACTAAATCATTAAAGAGGTGACAGAGGGGTTGTACTGGTAGAACCAACAATATTTAGTAACTGATTATTTGTGCAGATTCAGTAGAGTGAGGAGTATGGATTGGGGAGGTTGAAAGATGAGACAAAATTTTATAATGGGAGTAAAAAATGTTTAGAATGTGTAGAAAAGATGCCTTGAAGTATTTGGTGTCCAGCTAAAGTTGAAGACCATGAATATCTGGTAGTATCAATCAGCATGACCTGTAGGTTTTTCTACAGGGTCCAGCAACTCAGGTATAGAAACAGTGTTTGAATAGTTTGATATCCTAAGATTTTATTTCATGGGTGGCTATTAGTGGAAAGCACTGTAAGTAGAGAGGAATTATCTCATTTCTCTTTTCCCTTTCACAACAAAAATCCTTGAATAAATTTTCTATACTCATATTTTAATTTCCTCTCCTTCATTTCTTTCTTAAAACCTCTCTAATAAGACTTTGTCTTTGTCCTTATTTACCCATTGAACCTACTCTTGTCAAAGTCACCATATTGTTAAACCCAAATCAGCTTTCAGTCTTCATTTTATCTAAAAATTAGCAACATTTGATATATTTGTCTGCTCCTTCCTCCTTGAAGTACTTTCTTCACTTGGCTTCCAAGTTTATACAATCTCCTGCTTTTCCTCTGATTTCTCTACCCAGTTATCCAGTTATTTATGACCCTGGCCTCTAAATATTGCAGAGTACCAGTTATTGGATGATTTCTCTCTCTCTTATATATATATATATATATATATATATATATTTTTTTTTTTTCCCTTGGAGAGTGCATCCAGTCAGTTGCGTGGTTTTAAATATCATCCAAATCCTTATGATTCTCAAATTTATAACTTGTAGTCTAGACCTCTTCTTTGAACTCCAGACAAAAATCCAGCTCACTACTAAATATTTCCTCTTAGATGTGTTATAGGCGTATGAAACCTAGCGTATCTTAAAACAGCCCCAAATCCCACCAATACTTTACTTTTACCTTCCCTTAAATTCTTGCTACTTTTAAGCAGCCTTTCTCATCTCAGTTAATGGCAATTCTCTTCTCCCTATTGCAGAACAAAACCTCAGTATCGTTTTTGATTTCCATTCAATTTCAAATTTATCCTCTCTCTCTTTCCCTCTCCCTTTCACAAAGTATGACAGTTGCCAGGAGCTGGAGGTCTAGAAAAACGGGGAGATGTTCAAAGAATACAAACTCTCAGTTATAAGAAGAATAAGTTCTGGGCATCTAATGTACAACATAGAGACCATAGTTAATAATAATGTATTGAATACTTGAAACTTGCTGAAAGAGTAAATGTTAAGTGTTCTGAACACACATCTAAAAAGGTAACCAAGAGAAGTAATGAATGTGTTAATCAACTTGACTGTGGTAATCATTTCACAATTGTACACATATATTAAATCATCACATCACACATCTTAAAAAAGCATCATGTTGTACTACTTAAATATATACACTTTTTCTTTGTCAGACATACCTCAATAAAGCTGGAGAATGCAATTTTTAAAAAATTCATTTTAAGAATGTTATCTTTGAAATAGTAAATATTTGTGACATTATCTTTCAAGTTTTCAAATGATTTCTATTAGGCAATTTTGAGTTAATGTTATTTACCTTTAATATTTTCTGTTATCAATCATTTGTATCAGGTAGAGATAATTTTTACATATAATTGAAATACATAATTTTTATGATATATTACTTCATAATAATAAACCATTTAAGATTATTATATTAGATTTTATTTTACAGCTATAAGAGAAAAATGATTTACTGTTTATTATTATGAAAAATCATAATTAGTTAAAAACATGCAAGTAAGTGTTATGAAAAATGCTGAGTATCTTGTGACTTCAGAAATTTCTGAGAATTTCCAGGAGTTCCTATTTACTGACCCTAGATTACAAAGATTAATATCTGTCAGGCATTTGGAATCACTACTCCTTCATTTCCTTTAAGTCATCCTCAAATATCACCTTAATACATTCCATATTAACCATATCTGTTTGATCTTCTCCATAGCACTTATTTCCTGATATAATACATTTTTGTATGTCTTTTGTTTGTTTGTTTGTTTCCTTTCTCTCACTAGAGTGCAAGCTCTATAACTGTGGCTTTTTACTGCTGTATCCAAAGTTCTTAGAAAACAGCTTACAATACATTAGGCACCATTAAAATGTTTGTTTAATGAATGAATAAATGACAGATTTGGGGTTTTAGACTAGATAGAGATGGAAGTGTCTCTGGAAGTGAAGCTGATCACTGGGACCCAAGTCCTGGGAAAGGAAGGTCAGGTAGAAGCTTATATGAGAAGAGACCACACTGAGGAAAGTAGGAAGTCCAGAAACCTGGTTCAGAGGAGAAATGGATCACAGGTGCTGCAGAAGGGAGGGAGCCCAGAAAGGAGTGATAAAGGAGCACATAGGGGTACACACAAGCAGAACAATTTCCCAAAGCCATTGACTGGGAAAATAAGAGGGGCTGATTTTCATGAGTATTTGCAACCAGTGGGGCTTGAAGACTGGAGTTTTAAAGGTCTGCATGCTTGGATGGGATAGAGCCCTAAGGCATATTCCTATTCCTGCAGAGAAGGCAGGCAAATAACCTAAGGGAAGAAGGCATGAAGGCACAGATAAGAAGAACATCTGGATCACACACAGAGAGACTGTTCACTCTTGTGGGAGTGTGTCACTGAGAGGTGGAGATCACAAAACAACCACTCTAGGGTCAAAAGAGCTGGTGAGTGCTGTCCCTCACACCCACCATTCAGCATAACAGTAGAACCACCTGAGAAGGGTAATTCAACTGACACTGGCTATCTAGCTTGCTTGCTCCAATTCCCACACCCCTGCACTCTGGAGTGGCTGCCCTTCTTAGTCAAAGTTCCCTCAGTCCCAGCATGGTGAGACCCTCGCCAGGAAGACCATCCCAGACACCTGCATACACCGTGTACCTAAAGCTTGGAATTTTAATTCTGCAGGCTTGGCTGGGATTGATCCTGGAGGGCATGGTGCTGCTCCTGAAGTGGAAAGTGGGCAGGTAACCTGGAGGCAGACTATGTGGAAATGGTGATGTGAAAAACACCTGGAACACACAGTGGGGAAACTGTTTTCTCTTCTCTGAGTGCTTACTTGGGAGCTACAAGAACAGAGACCCCTCTATGGAGACAAAGGAGCTGCCTGACACCATTTCTTTTCCTGGCACCTCAACACAAAAGCCACCTACCTACAGAAAACAGCAGTGCCAAAAACTCACTGCTTAACCTACTTACACCAGATCCAACACCTCTGTGCTCTGCTGGTGCTGCCCTTCCTGATCAAGTTTGTCTCAGTCCTAGCATGCCAGGCCCTTCCCAGAAGACCACCCAAAACCCTGCCCACACTACATCTCCTAACCAGAGAGCCTTCAAAGCTTCAGTTCTAGTGGAAGTACTATCAGGTCTCATTTAACAAGGAGAACCACAGCACACTTAGCTAAAACTCGCCACATTTTGGCCAAGGACAAAACATTGCCCACTGCAGGAAAGGAGAACCTCTGCAGATGAATGACCTAAGGGATAAAGCAGCCAAAACACAGCAGCTGAGTGAAAACCAGCACACACCAGAAACACTTCCTGAAGCACCAGGCTCTGGATACTATGTAACCTCTTCTTCCCAAAGCCATTACTCTCAGGAGTACCAACATAACAGGCTTTTCTAAAATACAGAAGAAAACAGAGATCGACAAAATGCTAGAGCAGAGGAATTAATCCCAAATGAAACAATATAAAGTCAAAGCCCGAGATCTAAGCAAAACAGATATAAGTAATGGCTGATGGAGAACTTAAAGAAAGAATCATAATGGTACATGCAGGGCTTGAAAAAAGAATGGAAAAACTGCAGCGAGTCCCTTACCACAGAGATAGGAGTAAAAAACAATCGGTCAGAAATGAAAAATGCCATAATGGAGAGTTGAAATGGATTGGATGCAGTGAACACAAGAATGGAAGAAAAAGTGGAATGGATAAGTGATATAGAAGAAAAACTAATAGAAAATAATGTAATTGAAAAAAGAAAGAAGAATTATGCAGGATGAGAATGGACGTAGGTAATTCAGCAAACTTAATAACATTCGTATTATAGGAGTTCCAGAAGAAGAGAGAGAAAAGCAGCAAAAAATTTATTTGAGGGAATAATAGCTTAAAATTTCCTTAAACTAGAGAAGGAAACAGACATTCAAGTCCCAAGAGGCACAGAGCACTCCCACCAAAATCAATAATAGCAGTGCAACACCAAGACATATTGTAATCAACCTTGCAAAATATAGCAATAGAAAAAAAAAGGAAGAGCAGCAAAACAAAAGAAGTCCTTAACTTACCAGAGAAGGCAAACAAGACTTTGCAAACAAGAAGGGAGTGGTATGTATTCAACATGCTGAGTGGGAAAAATCTACAGCTAGGAATATTCTATCCAGCAAAGGTATTATTCGGAATGGAAGGAGAGATAAAGAGTTTTACAAATGGGGGAGGGGGAGGCTGGGTGGCTCAGTGGGTTAAAGCCTCTGCTTTCGACTCAGATCATGACACCAGGGTCCTAGGATCGAGCCCTGCATCAGGCTCTCCGCTTGGCTGGGAGCCTGCTTCTTCCTCTCTCTCTCTCTGCCTGCCTCTCTGCCTACTTGTGATCTTTGTCTGTCAAATAAATAAATAAAATCTTTTAAAAAAAGAGTTTTAGGTGGGACGAGTCAGGATGGTGGAGAAATAGCAGGCTGAGATGACATCAGGTAGCAGGAGATCAGCTAGATAGCTTATCAAACCATTCCAAACACCTACAAATCCAACAGGAGATCTAAGAGAAGAAGAGCAACAATTCTAGAAACAGAAAATCGACCACTTTCTGAAAGGTAGGACCGGCGGAGAAGTGAATCCAAAGTGATGGGAAGATAGACTGCGGGGGGAGGGGCCGGCTCTGGGCAAGCATCGGAGCATGGAGCACAAAATCAGAACTTTTAAAAGTCTGCTCCATGGAGGGCACGTATTGCATGGAGCACTGGGTGTGGTGCATAAACAATGAATTCTGTTACACTGAAAAGGAAAAAATAATAATAATAATAATAAAGTCTGCTCCATGAAGGGACATCACTCCAGAGACTAAACCAGGGTGAAGCCCATGCAGGGACAGCGTGGCCTCACATCCCACGGGGTCACAGAAGGATTGGGGGTGTCTGAGTGTCGCAGAGCTCGCAGGTATTAGAGCAGGGAAGCCGCCTACAGAGACAGAGCCAAGGAGTGAGCTCTCAACTTGGGGTTACCTTGAACCATAATCCATGGCACAGCCCACTGCTCTGAGAGTGGGGTCCCCACAAGATCCAGGGAGACCCCCCTGGAAGAGGCCAGGGACCTGCAGGGTTTGGAGACTCCAGGCAGAGCTGTGTGCCAGAGACAGAGATGCTTGGTCACAGTCTGGGTGATCTCAGAGCGCAGCCAGAGGCCAGGGAGATGGGAGTGATTGAGTGCTTTTCTCTGAGGGCGCACTGAGGAGTGGGGCCCTGAGCTCTCGACTCCTCTGGGCCAGAGACTGGGAGGACACCACTTTCATTCCAGTCCACCGGAACTCTACGGAAAGCATTCAGGGAACAAAAGCTCCTGAAAGCGAACCCAAGCGGATGACTTAGCCTGGCCCCTGGTAAGGGCGGTGCAATTCTGCCTCAGGCAAAGACAAGTGAAAATCACTACAACAGGTCCCTCCCCCAGAGGATCAACAAGAAATCCAGTCAAGAACAAGTTCACTTACCAAGGAGAACAGCAGAATTCCAGAGGAGGAGAAAGCAAAGCATGGAATTCATGGCTTTCTCCCCATGATTCTTTAGTCTTGAAAGTTAATTAATTTTTTTAATTTTATTTTTTTTCTTCTGCTATTTTTTTTAACTTTTACCCTTTCCTCTTTTAACATTTTTAAACTAGTTTATCTTAACAATACCTTTCATAAAATAATAATCATTTTTGAACCTTCATTATTATAGTCATATTTTATCCTTCATTGTATCTAACTTTATTTTTTGTATATACATAGGGTTTTTTCTTCTACATAATTTGGGGTACACCTTCTTCTAATAGATCAAAATATACCCTAAATCTAGCACCGGGCTTGTTCTAGTCTCCAGCCTGAGCAAATTCTCTCCACTTTCTTTTTCTTTATTCACCCAACCAACTTATCTTATCAACCCCTTTTTTATAAATTAAAATTTTTTTCATCATTATAGGCATAGTCCATCCCTTCATTGTGTTTACCCTTATATATGTTTTTCATTCTTTAAAATTTTGGGAGATAGTTTCTTCTAAGAGACCAAAATACTCCCAAAATTAAGGGATTAAGGGGGTGATCCCCCCTGTTCTAGTCACCAGGCCAACATATATATATACATATGTATATATATATTCTTTTTTATATTGTTTCTTTATTTGTTTTCCTTTCTTAATATTTTTTCTGAACTTATTTTTATCCCCTTTCTCTCCCCCACAATTTGGGGTCCTTTCTGATTTGGTTAAAGCACATTTTCCTGGAGTCTTTGCCACACTTAGTATTTTATTTGCTCCTTCATATATTCTTATCTGGACGAAATGACAAGGCAGAAAAACTCACCACAAAAATAAAAGAACAAGAGGCAGTACCGAAGGCCAGGGACTTAATCAATACAGACATGGGTAATATGTCAGATCTAGAGTTCAGAATGACAATTCTCAAGGTTCTAGCTGGGCTTAGAAAAGGCATGGACGATATTAGAGAAACCCTGTCCAGAGAAATAAAAGCCCTTTCTGGAGAAATAAAAGAACTAAAATCTAACCAAGTTGAAATCAAAAAAGTTATTAATGAGGTGCAATGAAAAATGGAGGCTCATACTGCTAGGATAACTGAGGGAGAAGAAAGAAACAGTAATATAGAAGACCAAATGACTGAGAATAAAGAAGCTGAGCAAAGAGAGACAAACAACTGCTGGACCATGAGGGGAGAATTCGAGAGATAAGTGATACCATAAGATGAAACAACATTAGAATAATTGGGATTCCAGAAGAAGAAAAAAGAGAGAGGGGAGCAGAAGGTATATTGGAGAGAATTATTGTAGAGAATTTCCCTAATATGGCAAAGGGAACAAGCATCAAAATCCAGGAGGTTCAGAGAACCCCCCTCAAAATCAACAAGAATAGGTCCACACCCTGGCACCTAATAGTAAAATTTACAAGTCTTAGTGACAAAGAGAAAATCCTGAAAGTAGCCCGGGACAAAAAGTCTGTGACATACAATGGTAAAAATATTAGATTGGCGGCAGACTTATCCACAGAGACCTGGCAGGCCAGAAAGAACTAGCATGATACATTAAGAGCACTAAATGAGAAAAACATGCAGCCAAGAATACTATATCCAGCTAGGCTATCACTGAAAATAGAAGGAGAGATAAGAAGCTTCCAGGACAAACAAAAACTAAAAGAATTTGTAAACACCAAATGAGCTCTACAGGAAATATTGAAAAGGGTCCTCCAAGCAGAGAGAACCTAAAAGTAGTAGATCAGAAAGGAGCAGAAACAATATACAGTAACAGTCACCTTACAACCAATACAATAGCACTAAATTCGTATCTCTCAATAGTTACCCTGAATGTAAATGGGCTAAATGCCCCAATCAAAAGACACAGGGTATCAGAATGGATAAAAAAACAAAACCCATCAAAATGCTGTCTACAAGAAACTCATTTTAGACCCGAAGACACCTCCAGATTTAAAGTGAGGGGGTGGAAATCCATTTACCATGCTAATGGACATCAAAAGAAGCTGAGGTGGCAATCCTTACATCAATTAGATTTTAAGCCAAAGACTAAAATAAGAGAGGAGAACGGACACTATATCATACTCAAAGGGTCTGTCCAACAAGAAGATCTAACACGTTTAAATATCTATGCCCCTAACATGGGAGCAGCCAACTGTATAAACCAATTAATAACAAAATCAAAGAAACACATCAACAATAATACAATAATAGTAGGGGAATTTAACACTCCCCTCACTGAAATGGACAGATCATCCAAGCAAAAGATCAACAAGGAAATAGAGGCCTTAAATGATAAACTGGACCAGATGGACATCACAGATATATTCAGAACATTTCATCCCAAAGCAACAGAATACACATTCTTCTCTAGTGCACATGGAACATTCTCCAGAATAGATCACATCTTGGGTCATAAATCAGTTCTCAACTGGTATCAAAAGATTGGGATCATTCCCTGCATATTTTCAGACCACAATGCTCTGAAGCTAGAATTCAATCCCAAGAAGAAATTTGGAAAGAACCCAAATACATGGAGACTAAAGAGCATCCTTCTAAAGAATGAATGGGTCAACCAGGAAATTAAAGAAGAATTGAAAAAATTAATGGAAACAAATGATAATGAAAACACAACGGTTCAAAATCTGTGGGACACAGCAAAGGCAGTCCTGAGAGGAAAATATATAGCAGTACAAACCTTTCTCAAGAAACAAACAAGGTCTCAAATACACAACCTAACCCTACACCTAAAGGAGCTGGAGAAAGAACAACAAAAAAATCCTAAACCCAGCAGGAGAAGAGAAATCATAAAGATCAGAGCAGAAATCAATGAAATAGAAACAAAAAAAAAAATAGAACAAATCAATGGAACTAGGAGCTGGTTCATTGAAATAATTAATAAGATTGATAACCCCCTGGCCAGACTTATCAAAAAGAAAAGAGAAAGGACCCAAATAAATGAAATCATGAATGAAAGAGGAGAGATCACAACCAATAACAAAGAAATACAATTATAAGAACATATTATGAGCAACACTAGGCTAACAAATTTGACAATCTGGAAGAACTAGATGCATTCCTAGAGACAACTAACTACCCCAACTGAACCAGGAATAAATAAAAAACCCAAAGAGACCCATAACCAGTAAGAAGATTGAAACAGTCATTAAAAATCTCCAAACAAACAAGAGCCCAAGGCCAGACGGCTTCCCAAGGGAATTCTACCAAACATTTAAAAAAGAGTTAATTCCTATTCTCCTGAAACTGTTCCAAAAAATAGAAATGGAAGGAAAACTTCCAAACTCATTTTATGAGGCCAGCATCACCTTGATGCCAAAATCAGACAAGGATCCCATCAAAAAAGAGAATTATAGACCAATATCCTTGATGAACACAGATGCGAAAATTCTCACTCAAATGCTAATCAATATGATCCAACAGTACATTAAAAAGATTATTCACCATGATCAAGTGGGATTTATTCCAGTGCCACAAGGTTGGTTCGACATCTGCAAATCAATCAATGTGATATAATACATTAATAAAAGAACGAACAAGAACCGTATGATACTCTCAAGAGATGCTGAAAAAGCATTTGACAAAGTATAGTATCCCTTCCTGAACAAAGCTCTTCAAAGTGTAGGAATAGAAGGCACATACCTCAATATTATCAAATCCATCTGTGAAAAACCCACCACAAATATCATTCTCAATGGAGAAAAACTGAGAGCTTTTCCACCAAGGTATGGAACAGGGCAGGGAAATCCATTATCACCACTGCTATTCAACATAGTACGGGAAGTCCTAGCCTCAGCAATCAGACAACAAAAAGAAATTAAAGGCATCCAAATCAGCAAAGAAGAAATCAAACTATCACCCTTTGCAGATGATATGATACTATATGTGGAAAACCCAAAAGACGCCACTCCAAATCTTGCTAGAACTTGTACAGAAATTCAGTAAATTTTCAAGATATAAAATCAATGCACAGAAATCAGTTGCATTTCTATACACCAACAACAAGACAGAAGAAAGAGAAATTAAGGAGTCAATCCCATTTACAACTGCACCCAAAACCATAAGATACCTAGGAATAAACATAACCAAAGCGGCAAAGAATCTGTACTCAGAAAACTATCAAGTACTCATGAAAGAAATTGAGGAAGACACAAAGAAATGGAAAAATATTCCATGCTCATGGATTGGAAGAACAAATATTGTGAAAAATGTCTATGCTACCTAAAGCAATCTACACATTCAATGCAATCCCTACCAAAATCCCATTCTTTTTTTTTCAAGGAAATGGAATAAATAATCCTAAAATTTGTATGGAACCAAAAAAGACCTCGAATAGCCAAAGGAATATTGAAAAAGAAAGCCAAAGTTGGTGGCATCACGATTCTGGACTTCAAGCTCTATTACAAAGCTGTCATCATCAAGACAGCATGGTACTGGCACAAAAACAGACACATAGATCAATGGAACAGAATAGAGAGCCCAGAAATAGACCCTCAACTCTATAGTCAACTAATCTTTGTCAAAGCAGAAAAGAATGTCCAGTGGAAAAAAGACAGCCTCTTCAACAAATGGTGTTGGGAAAATTGGACAGCCACATGCAGAAAAATGAAATTGGAGCATTTCCTTACACCACACACAAAAATAAACTCAAAATGGATGAAAGTCCTCAATGTGAGAAAGGAATCCATCAAAATCCTCAAGTTGAACATAGGCAGCAACCTCTTCGACCTCAGCCGCAGCAACTTCTTCCTAGGAACATCGCCAAAGGCAAGGGAAGCAAGGGCAAAAATGAACTATTGGGACTTCATCAAGATCAAAAGCTTTTGCACAGCAATGGAAACAACAAAACCAAAAGACAACTGACAGAATAGGAGAAGATATTTGCAAACGACATATCAGATAAAGGGCTAGTGTCCAAAATCTATAAAGAACTTATCAAACTCAACACCCAAAGAACAAATAATCCAATCAAGAAATGGGCAGAGGACATGAACAGACATTTCTGCAAAGAAGACATCCAGATGGCCAACAGACACATG
>PISX010035520.1:0-12282 GCA_004024625.1 Mellivora capensis | reverse complement strand
AAAAAAAAAGAAAGTTTGAATTTAAAGAAAAAAAGAAAAGAAAAGAAAAAACATCTAAAAAGTCATCTTGGAGATTTCTTCCTCCCAAACTAGGCCAATGTAAAGGGCAATATTTCGCTCCCTGTGCAAGGTGACCCTCTGGGTCATCAAGTTTCTATTGTCAGAACCCATTGGCTTTAACGCCGCCAATTATGGAGTCTTAATAAGAACCCAACAGGTATTGGCAGCTGCTGCTTGGATGAGAGTCAAGTCCAAATTCTAAGCCAGAAGCAGATATAAAATCTGAACTTTAAGGGTGAAACCTGCCAGAAGTTAAAAGGAATATTTGATGGCAGAGAGGTCTCCTGGGAAGAAAACATTGTTCAAACCGTACATAGCTAGAATACATCTGGTTGATTGTCTGGAGAAAAAAAACACACAGACCTGGTAGAACGCGAGAAAAACTGCATAGTATAAAAAATACTTAAACAGTTCTGGTAGTTTTTTCACAGTAATTTTTTTTTATCTCCTCCATGTTCCTGCTTTAATTGCCTGGTAACTTTGGAAAAGCTGAACTAAATTAGTTGAACAATGTCAAATATTATCAAATGTATAGCTCTCACAGGAAGATAGAAAAATCTGACAGAAAGCAGGGCAGCTAAATTGGATGCTTGTGTTCTTGTAAAGAAAGAAACTGCATCCAAGAAAGACAGAAGCTATAACGGCAGCAAAAAGCAATTGTTATGGAAGAATGGAAGACCTGAGAGTGTTTGCAGAAGGAAAAACATTCTTTAGCAATCCCTAAAAATAATGACCTTGGCTTCAAGGTTAGCTTATGTTTTACAGCTTTCTGAAATTTAATCTGAGAAGGCAATTAAGACGGGGGAAAGGGTTGCTAATCATTTCCTGATGATATGATGGTGGATCCTGCCTTGGTGAGAGAGGAAACATGGAATGAAAGTGTGTCCGAGGGTGTCACCGTGATTTTTGCTCACCGCTGGTCACACCTGCAGCTGAATGCGTGGAAGGATATTCCCCAGCTTCTGCAGTGTCTTTCTAGGCAGCGCTGAATGAAGGTTATTGGAATCTGGATCTCAAAATCTAGAAGAACAAAGAGAAAAATCACCCGATGTGTTTGTTCAATTACTAATCAATCTTCTAATACATTATGACATCCCGCATGGTCTATTTAATCCCACCTCTGATGTCTCTAACACGTTTTAGACTAAGCAATGGGAATTTTGAATGGGAAACAATGTGAGGTGTCTCCTAAAATCAAAAGGAGATATTTGCCTTTCTCTGCTTGACTGATTTCCCTTAGCATAATACCCTCTAGGTCCATCCATGTTGTGTGCCAATTACACTCAAATAAAAAGAGAAAAGAATATATCCACCAAATTCTACATGTACATACATATATAACATTTTTAAATAAAATACATAATTAAAAAATTTTTTTATCAAAAAGAGAAGGGCACCTGGGTGGCTCAGTCAGTTAAGCATCTGCCTTTGGCTCAGGTCATGATCCTGGGGTCCTGGGATGGAGTCCCACATGGGACTCCCTGCTCACCAGGAAGCCTGCTTCTCCCTCCACCTCCCTTCCCATTTATGCTCTCTCTCTCTGCAATAAATAAATAAAATCTTTAAAAAAAGATTTTTTTTTAATCAAAAGGAGAAATGATGGAAACCAAATTGCATGTTCTGTGAGAGAGGATGGGTCTGCTGCTATTGTCGTTATGGATCTACATCAGTTAAGGGTCCTAGTGGCAGGAAATTCAATCCATGTTAGCTAATGAAAAACCATCTGCCTGTCCCTAATGTCTGTTCTCTGCACCCCACTTCTGTACCAATGCCCGTAGGTGCTGGAATTTGGGGTTGCAACCTACAGAAACTGACTCTGATGAACCTCATCAGGAAAAAAAGAAATCTTTGGAAGGGTGTGAAGAAGCTCAGAGGACTGATGAAACAGGCTCTACAAAAAGCAGCATCTAGAGCAAGGTCAAGGTTCCAGGTGTCAGATACTAGCAGATGTATACATACTAGAGATGTATACATACTCTGCTCCCGATTCCAAGTCCCAGCACCCAGCTCACACCACTTGACTGCAACTGGGCTTTGCGAGGGAAATAAAATTTCTATTACCAAAAGCAGAGGAAAAGAATATTTATCTGCCAAATGCTGCGATTTTTTTTTTCATTACAAACTCATTTGGCTTCAAAACCTGTTGAGCTAGCTTTTCACGAAAAGTAAAAGTAATTAGAAAGACACTCGAAATGTGTCTTCTAACGGCAGAATCCCGGGGCTCGAAACTGGAGGATTGGTAGGAAACTGGACAGTTCCCATCCTGCACCCTTCAGCTCTTTCTTTCTGGATGTCTGTTATATCATTGTCTCTTTTCAGATGCATTTTTTTTTCTTCTTCCTGTTCACACAAAAGAAGATAGTCACCCCATGGGTTCTGAGTTTATATTTCTTTTTATCTTTTTTTTTTAAGATTTATTTATTTATTTGATACAGAAAGAGAGCGAGCAGGGGAGGGGCAGAAGGAGAGGGAGAGAGGGAATCCCAAGAAGACTGCTGGCTGAGCATCGAGCCCAAAGTGGGGCTCGATCTCACAACCCTGAGATCATGACTTGAGATCATGACCAAGAGTCAGACACTCAACTGACTGAGCCACCCAGGTGCCCCTATGTTCCTTTTCAAAGGAACATCTTGGATTGAACTAAAATCACTCAGGTTTAATCCCACATTTCCGGCAGAGAGAATCTCATGAGCTCATTTCCGGCCAGGTATCGACCTTGCCTGGGGATTGGAGGAATGGTGCAGAGAAAATATGGCTCCCAGAACTCAACCAGCTTGCCTACTAGGGGCATGTAGGCTTTGGAGGAAGAGCCAGACGCACCACAAAGGCTGACCTCTATGAATAAGTGGTTCAGCAACAGCAGTGCTCCATGCAATACGTGCCCTCCTTAATACCCACCACCAGGCTCACCCATCCCCCCACCTCCCTCCCCTCCAAAACCCTCAGTTTGTTTCTCAGAGTCCAAAGTCTCTCATGCTTTGTCTCCCCCTCCGATTTCCCCCAGTTCACTTTGCCTTTCCTTCTCCCTATGTCCTCCGTGTTATTCCTTATGCTCCACAAGTAAGTGGAACCGTATGATAATTGACTCTCTCTGCTTGACTTATTTCACTCAGCATAATCTCCTCCAGTCCCGTCCATGTTGGATACAAAAGTTGGATATTCATCCTTTTTGATGGAGGCTTAATACTCCATTGTATATATGGACCATATCTTCTTTTTTTTTTTAAGATTTTATTTATTTATTTGACAGACAGAGATCACAGGTAGGCAGAGAGGCAGCCAGAGAGAGAGGAAGGGAAGCAGGCTCCCTGCCGAGCAGGGAGCCCGATGCGGGGCTCGATCCCAGAACCCTGGGATCATGACCCAAGCCAAAGGCAGAGGCTTTAACCCACTGAGCCACCCAGGTGCCCCTGGACCATATCTTCTTTATCCATCTGTCCAAGGGCATCTTGGCTCTTTCCACAGTTTGGCAATTGTGGCCAAAAGATTCCTTGATAATTTTTTCTAAATTTTTTTAAAATTTTTTCTAAATTTTTTCTAAAATTTTTTCTAAATATATTTGCAAAGATCCAGCTTAATCAAGAGCTCCCTTAGATGGAAAATATCCTAGTTACTATACACACGGATGAAAGTTCCCACGTGCAGGTTAACAGTTTCACTGGTGATTACCTACGTCATTTTGATCACACAGCTGTTAGGCTGTGAGTACCTTATTTATGCTTTGTGTCTCCCTCAGCAAGGAGCCAGGAACCTGGCATAAAATAATGGTAAACAAATGTCAGTTCACATTAGAAGAAAAGAGGGTGGAATGGGAGAGAAGGAGGAAAGGATAAACCAGTCTTTTAAATCCCATGAGGGCCTAAGTACTGCTTGGGCTGCCCACATCCCCTATTGTCAAAGTCCCACGTCAGCTTATGGTGCAGCCAAAGAGCCAGCTGAATAAAATTCATGGAAATACTGGGGAAAGTATTCAATGCATAGCTTACCAGTCAGTAAGCACTTTCTAGTGTGTCCAGCACCGTCCGGCTGCTTTACACATGTTCTCTTTAATCCTTACA
This sequence comes from Mellivora capensis, assembly GCA_004024625.1. NCBI lineage: Eukaryota > Metazoa > Chordata > Mammalia > Carnivora > Mustelidae > Mellivora > Mellivora capensis. Next base: position 8,164 of record PISX010035520.1, on the reverse strand, counting down.
ACTGTCACCCAAGGAAGGAATAATTGTCTTCATTCTATCTAAGTTTGGGGGTGGGGAAGTGGGGAAGCTGAGTTCCAGAGGTTAATTGCCTTGTCCAAGATCACAGAGCAAGAAAGTGTAGAGTTTAGGCCACCCTGATTTCAAAACCCATGGGATGACTCCCAAACTGACATTCAGGTAGTATGTCCTGATCGACCTGCTGCTAAAATATGCAAATACTTTGGTGAAAATCCCCTGCTCCAAGGCCTCAAGGCACCTCATCTTGACTACACTAGCCCCCCATTTCCACCCACCAGGCACCATTCTACCATCCAGCAACCTAGGGATAAATTCTGGCCCAGGAGGGGACTTCCAGCACCCAAATTCCAGTGCTGTGGCAGTGGCCCAAGTCCATTTTGATTGGTGATTGTCACACTGAGTGGCTAGGATATATATACCTTAATGTCCTCACAGCTTTATATCAACCTGTTGTCTGTCTCCAGTAGGGGGCTGTTAAAATGGACCGCCTGTGGTTAGTTACCAGGTCAACCACTGCCCCCGGGGAAAAGGCGGGGGAAAAACTGTTCTGTTTGGGACCTCCTGCACCCGGAAAACAGTTCTGCTTCCATCAAACTCAGGGCCTGGGGAGGGAACACCTGATCCTCGAACTCACCAACAACGCCCTTTTGGAGAGTAAGAAGAATTTCTTTGGGAAAGCTTTACATCCAGGTCTTGGGAAAATATCTCTACTTCTCTGAAACTTGCATTTCACTCGTTGTCCGGTTTCAACATTCATTTCCGAATGTGAGAGGCACAGAAAGTTCAACTATTCAAAGTCACAACCTCCGTGTGCACTATCGTTTGTGTGCTCACCCACATACCACCTGTAGGAGTGCTCCCTCCATGTTTCTGTCTTTAAGTTGACTCGTGTTTTGTAGCACTACAAGAGCTGGAATAGTAGGACCTCTAGCCATAATAAGAAGGTGACCTTATAAATTAACGCACTACCGTTAAAATGAAAGTTCTCTACTCTGTGCTGCCCAAAGACCTCTTACACAATGACGAATCCCTCAGTTGGGGAGACAGTAATGCTTAAGTAAGGGCTCAGACGATGGAGTCAGACAGAACAGGGCTTGACTCTTGTCTACTACTTAGCAAGTCATGTGACCTTGAACAAGATTCTTGTCCTGAACCTCTGTTTTCACATCTTTAATACGGATATAATCCTAGCACCTTCTTCTCAGAATGAATGAATCGATACACACTAAACCCTTTATGGTGCCGAACATGCGGTAAGCATTCAATAAAAGTCAGATATTCTACATGAAATAGAAGATCGAAATGAAAAATTAGAAGCGATCTCAATCTGGAATGAAAGGTAGCCTTACGTGTCGTGAAGGAGTGTTCTGAAATTGAGGTTTTTCTTGCGTTTCCATCTCTCAACTCACTTGCTCTGATTCTCCTTTAGGTCTTTGGGTTCTTGAACTTTATCCTCTGGGCTGGAAACATCTGGTTTGTTTTCAAGGAGACCGGCTGGCATTCTTCGGGACAGAGATATCTCTCCGACCCAATGGAGAAGCACTCGGGCAGCTATAATCATGGCGGGTACAACCAAGACAGCTATGGGTCAAGTGGTGGGTATGGGCGGCAGGCGAGCTTGGGGCCGGCCTCAGATGAGTTTGGCCAACAGTCCGGTGGCCCGGCTTCTTTTACCAATCAGATTTAAGAGGTCATATTTGCATTCTTCTGGAGCGAGCCTCACCACCTCCCATTCCAGTAGCAGAAGAATTTTATAAGAGTTTTAATCAATTATTAATGCAGAGGGTGTTGAACGTAAATCAGAGAGCTGGAGTCCTCATTAAGGCAGAAAGGCCTGGGTCATGATAAATGGTACTTAGAGAGGAGACGACGCGAAGAGATACATTATTCATCATGGATGCCTAATTGGAAAGTAACCTTGTTATATACACAGATACTTTTATGGTCGTTTTGTAGGTGTGCTGAGATAGTAGAAGCATTTTGTAGCTTAAAAGTCTCTAGTATGTATTATGCATAAAGTAAATTATATAGCACTGAGTTTCCCAATGCGTTTTGATGCAAAAGACGTTTAAACGATTTCTATAAGACAGCTTGGTGTATCACACGTGCATGTGTTTACTGTGTTTGGTTGCAGACCCTGTAGGACTGTGAGTCTCTAGGTATTTGTTTCAGACAATTACTGTTGTTGTTTTTTTTAACTTGATGAATCAATCAGTGCTCATATGATGTAGTGCATGAATAAGCATTTTCTCACAAAATGAACATTTGAACTGTATTTATGAAAACTTTCCAGTTTGCACCATGAATTTGTTAAATGGACGTTTAAAGAAATATATTCATTACTTTGTATACTTGCAAATTTGTCTCTTTGGCTTTGCCCAATTCTGAATGCATTGTAACTGAGGTTTGGGATTTTTTTTTTTTTCCCTATTAGTCGATATGCAGTGTTATATATGGCAACTGCCCAATATTTATTCAGTTGTTTAGCTAAATATTTACATTCTTGTAACTTTCTATGGTGTTTTGTGGCTCTTATCCTAAGGATCATGAATAATGGGCCCAATAACTGTTTCTGTTTATGGAGTGTGTTTTCTTAGAATAATAGAGATGCAGGTATCAGATACCATAGTCGAGAAGCTATTGTGTCGACATATTAATTTATAAAAGACATTCTGTAGAACCTACACTACCAGCTAAACTTTTAAATCCTATTTCTTTATAAAGTTAATATGTTCCTTGATCCAATTATTAAAAATTCTCCAGTCACAGCTTAACTCACTAATTACTAATTCTGGTTTGAGTGTTACCCATAAATTAGAAATGACTTCTGTGAGCAACTCTGATCCCAAGGAGGGTTCTCACGAAATATTTCTCAGAATTTATTCATTATCAAGAAAAGGCCAATCTTTGCCTCTTTGTTTTAACTCAATTGAAACATCAAGGCCCAACAGTGAGGGCAAACCGTGGATCTGTATTTCCAGATAAAAGTTGTTATCAGTGTATCAACTCTGTGTGATCTGTGACGTTGGAAGCATTGTAGCCCAAAACAGCCGTGTTTCTTAGATGATATCTGTAACCAGTTTCTAGATCCTGTTGGATAAATCTGTATTGTGATATCTATTCGACCTTAATAAAGTCATTGCTTACAGTGCTGGCTGGGTAGTACGGAATTGCAGTAGAACCCGGTTAGCTTTAACAATGAATTTAACAATACCCTTATGTAAGGTACAAATGCGCCGTGTTTCCGATCTCTCCCCCTGCCCTTGTTTCCAAGCCCCGGGTTGTTCATTCAGTGCTTCTCCCGCTTTAGGACCCCCTCTGCGCCCACTGCTATGCAAAGGACTGGGGGCATGAGAGTAAGAAAAAACAGAAATATGCCTCACACTTGAGAAGCTTACACTCTATTAGGAGAGGCAGGCATGAAAATAATCACACCCCACCTACACTGTGTGCAACACGGAGAGCCAGAGGAGTCCACGAGAACATTTATCCGGGGGACTTGAGCTAGTTAGAGGGAGGGGAGCTGAAGACTGGAGGCCTGGCCCGGGTTTCACACAGACGGAGAGGCAGGGAAGAGTATCCTAGGCAGAGAGCTGCCTTGCAAAGCGCTCAGATGGTGGGAGACAGGATGGCCGGGTCTAGTTGCCTGAGTACAGTGAGCGAAGGGGGCTTTGTCAGAGGTGAGCTGCTGCTGGGCCCGTGGCAGGGGAGTTGGCGGGGTTGGGGGCTGCCAGGCGGCCACAAGTGGGAATTCTGTCTTTATCCCAGAAATGCTAAGGGAATGCACTAGTGGATTTAAAGCAGAGGAAGGACACAATGAGATCAGCATTTTGGAAAGTTCTAGGGGCTGCGGAGTAGAGGGTAGACTGCAGGAGGACAAGAATAAAGGACCCCGGGGGCAGACCTTGACTGCTGACATCTTCGAGGCAGCAGGCTGGCTATGGGAAGAGGGACCTCTCATTTCCTGGGACAGTGGCTGATGTGACTGCTTCCTTCAGCGCTCTCCAGGAGGCGAGTGAGACCTCTGCTTCCCATACCGTCATGGACTCTCCAAAGTGGAGAAACTCCCGGAGTCTGATCTACGGAAAGCGCTGCCTGTCCTGGTCCAGATAGAGATAAGCTTCCACGGTCCGCGGCAGATTCACAATTAAATGCTCCTGCAATCCAATGGGGATCTCACTAAGCTGGTTTTATTCCTTCTGGTTTCAGGAAAAAAAAAGCAGTAGACCCGGCCTTTTCAGAAGGGGAGAATCAGTGTAGCAGGAGAGCCTAGGTCCCGGTGCCCACACTAGACCTAACCGGGAGTTAAAGCTTCTCTGCTCCTAGATGTATCTTGGCATGTGACTTCCCCTTCCTAACTTTTCCTTGGAAGGAAGTAATGCATCCAGGTGGAACAGGTGGGGCCTGAGATCCCGCTTGCCTGGGTTAGAATCCCCCTGTGCTGCCATTTACTGGACTCTCTTAGTTCTTCCCTGATCCCTTCTCAAAGGCCTCGGACTTTTCTAAAGCCACAACCCAAAGGCTGAGAAAGGATCTATCTTCGAACCACTGCTCTTTTTTCCTATTTTGATTGCCTGCCCTCTTGCAGCCTAAGAGGGTCTAAGTGACTTGAGTGGTGAACTAGCCACACTGGCTCATAGGACCTTAAAGTCATCTTCCCACTCACCAGAAACGGCCTCATGGGACACATTCCTCGCTTTCATGCCACTTTGGCACCCTTCCGGAGGCTCTGGGAGAGAAGCCACCCCCTTGCCACCCCATTGCCAGCGTCGGGAAGTTACCTGTATTCATGGCCCCTGACCTTCTGGCTCCATCTTCAAAGCCAGCAACAGCAGGTCACGTTCTCCTCTCATGGCATCACGCTGACCTCCTCTTTGCCTCGATCTTGCAGTCTTAAGTATCTTTGTATTGACTTTGAGCCAGAATCATCTCCTGGCTTTAAAGTCAACAGACTAGCAACCTTATTTCCATCAGCAACCTTAGTGCTCCTTTGCCATAGTAAACTAAGGTACCCGCAGGTTCCTGGGATTAAGGTATGGACAGGTTCTGGGCATTTGGCCTACCACACTATCCTCCCCATAAGGTAAGTAAATTTCCTAGCAGATTCGCCTAATCAGAGTGCTCAGTGGCTGGTAATGATGATTAAAATTGATAGTTCGTTTCATCAACAGCACTAACTTCTGTGAGAATATGACCCAGACTCTTTCACTAATGTGTGGCGCCTGATGGCTTTTCAACGTTCATATCTTGAGACATCAACTTTTGACAATGCTCCCAGTCAGGTAGTCCGTGGTTACGACAGCCCTTACTGAGGTGCGCTAGAAAATTACAACGCAGTGTTTGCTGATGGGCTCCTGGTGGCACTGAACATTCGTTCAGTCCAACACGTGGCTGGAGAAACAGCTGGACAAACACAGTTCTTCCCTCCATGTACTTATAGTCCAGTGGGAGGGATTAGAGAGAGACCTGAAATTACATGATGTATTCATTTATTCACCTGTCCTGCGTCTCTCTCCCATTCAAATATAAGTTCCACGAAGAGCTGGGACTTGACTAAAATGTACACACCTGTAGTCTCAGCACCTGGAAGAGGGCCTGGAACATACCAGGTACTTAACAAATATTTGTTGAACAAATACAATGTAATACATTATGCAAGCCATTATGTTAGAGGTTTTTCATAAAATATGCAATCTAGGTGATATGACATATTGACTAGCCAGGGAGGGTAAAGAATCTTATTTCTCTTGAAGAAAGTTTCCAGCATATTAACTAATAGCTCCCACTGTCACAGAAAGGGTTCCCTGCACTGCAGGGCCTGCAGACCTTGGCCGTCACTGGCTCATTTCAGTGCACACTTTCGAGTCACCTTTATCACCCTGTTTGCAAACTACACCATCCCCAGGCCATGATACAGGAGTCACCTGAAGCCCATACCTGTGCCTCATGCGAAGGACTATTCATCACACCCACTGCCCCAGGCCCCAATAAGTAATAAGCTAATTTCATTTTAGGGGCAGTGAAAGATCTGATGAATTTTTGACCAAAGTGCAAGAGCTTCCCCTGATCTTATAGAAGAGGAAAAAATCCTCCATTTCCTATACTGGACTTCTGAACCAGGGGGCCCAGGCCCTTGTTAAACTCAGCCTGTGCCACACTAACCACGACCTTAGCTCCCAAGTCTGTTCCTCCTGTGTTTCCAATCTCATTTAATGTAATCATCATCAAATATCCCAAGAATTAAAGCAAGGAAATTAGATGATGTCACACCCTGGACATGGAGAAAGAATATTGTTATCTAATGCATGTGTGTCCTAAGCTTTGGCTGAGGGGCTGGAAATGGTGACTGTGTGCTCGAGGCAGGGTTCTAGCATCACCTGTGTCTGGGCAGTCTGGCTTCCTGGTTCTCTTCTCACCTGTGCCTAGGCGTCCGAAACTGGGCTCCACGGTATCACATGATGCTTGAGTTTAAGGCCGGGCCCCAGCCCAGCACTGGGGAGCACGATGGACCACATCTCCGCTGACAACACAGACATCCCCTTGGCCTCGGGGTGGAAGAGATCCAGGACCAAGCCCCAGGGAAGCCCGGTGTGAGAGACTTGACTACCGTGAAAGGTCACAGAAGATCAGGGGAAGCGCCCCCCTGGCCCAGGCCGCACGCACAACACAACACACAACAGGAAGCAGAAACCAGGTCTTCACAGAGGTGGTACCAGGGTCAGAGTTAGGGTCCTTGTTTGGGAAAGGGGAGAGGTGCTTAGCCAGGCACCACCGTTGAAAACTCAGACCCAGGATCAAATGGAGACAGTCGATCAAACACCCAGGGTCCCTCTCACGCCCCTTAGCCTTGTGTTCCTATAAGTCGACACAATGGTTCCCAGCAAATGCCTGAGTGAAGACAACTGCAAAGGTGTTTCCTTGCAGGAGACACAGGACGAGGTAAAGTGATCAGTGAAGAAGGAGCCCGGAGACACGAGAGTCTTAAGGAGCACAGAGCAGAGGCTCTTGGGGCTTGTCCCAGAAAATGACCTTTTCTGAAGAGCAAAAACTAGCCAGAAAAGGAAAGATCAGGACAGAGCCAGCAGTCAAGGGCTGCCTTTGGGGCCGAGCTCTTTCCTGACCATCTGACCCCCTGACCTAGCTGACCCTCAGCCATCACTCCACCACAGGTCTTTGCTCTTTATTCTATTCCTACAAGGGGGGAAATAAATTCCCGTGAATTTTTAGGCTGCCAAGATTTGATTCTAATATTCAGAATAGAGGACTTCTCAGACTTGAAGGGGCACACATGTTTGAGACTACAGTTACAAAGTGAAATGGAAATGACAATTTTTCTTGCCCTAAAAATATGGTTTAATAACCACCACCACTCTCTGGTAATTGGCCTTACTTCACTGAGCTCTGCTCAAACAGAAAGCAAACCAACAAGCAACAAAAACCTAAGTGTAGCTCCTGGTATGCTATGGAGAATTTTAACAAGTTGATGGTCTAGAGGATGCCTGGAGGGGAGCATATCTACAGAAGCGGCAGGGGATGACACAAGGCTCTGGGCTCATCTCTTCATGGGACAGGCCCTCCGAACAGTAAGGACATTTTTGAATGTGCCCCAGGGCACCCACGTCACTGAACTCAGAGTTTCACAAAACAAGTCTTAACGTTTACCACATGAGACACTCCGTTTTTTACTAGATTCAGTTCTGTTCCATTCCATTGTACTTCATGTGGTTTTTTTTTTCCTCCATGTGTTTTTTAATGCTGGTATCCACACTCCTGTGAGTCACATGTACTAAGGGGTCACTAATGACCTGTTCAATACTGGCCAGTGTGGGGCCCATGCCTGCATGATACAAAGTTTTGACGTCAGAAGTGTGTTTGAGTAAATAAGAGCAAAGCTTAGAATCTAGAAGATTCTTGTCCTGTTCTAACCAGTTCTTCCTGCCACCGTTCCTTCCCGTGCCCCAAAATGTATGGTTGGGTCCAAGGAAGCCTTCGTTTGTCGGGAAACCAAGAATGAATGGAAATTGTATCTCATTGCAATGACTTTAAAGAGGATTTCTGGGTTCCAGGAGAGAAGAAGTTAAAGAAATCACTAAAAATCTATTTCTTTCTTCCTGTTTGGAGTTGTCTGTGAGGAACAAGGAATCAC
>PISX010035519.1:0-12831 GCA_004024625.1 Mellivora capensis | reverse complement strand
TCCCCCTCTCTCTCTGCCTGCTTCTCTGCCTTCTTGTGATCTCTCTCTGTCAAATAAATAGACAAAATCTAAAAAAAAAAAAAAAGTATGACTATTCTAGACACCTCGTCTAAGTGGCACCACGTCGTATGTGTCCTTTCTGACTGGCTTCTCTCAGGGAGCGTGATGTTCTCCAGGTTCATCCATACTGGAGCGTGTGACAGGACTTCTTTCTTTTTTTTTTTTTTAAGATTTTATTTATTTATTTGTCAGAGACAGAGGGAGAAGCAGGCTCCCTGCTGAGCAAAGAGCCCGATGTGGGACTCGATCCCAGGACGCTGGGATCATGACCTGAGCCGAAGGCAGCTGCTTAACCAACTGAGCCACCCAGGCGTCCCAGGACTTCTTTCTTTTTAAAAGGCTGAATTAAAGTCTCTTGTATGCATTTACTTTCTCTTTATCTGTTCACCTTCCTATGGACATTTCAGATGCTCCCACTAAACATCTATGTTTTCACTCTTCTGTGAAATATTTTATAAATAAGGACTTGAAAAGTAATTTTTACAGAGCGAAATATCAGCTTCAAGTCAGTTAACGATATTTTAAGCAACGGATAAGGGTCAATGCTGCAGAATAAATAAAATCACTTGTTTGGTATGCTGCCCAATTTTGTTTAAAGAAAAGAGATCTAAGCTAAACAGGTGTGTCTATGAGTTAGAGGTTAGAGTGGCCTTTGCAGGGAACGAAGGTGACCTGGGCCGGCTTGCCTGTGTCGTCGCGGTTTTGGTTAGCGGCTTTGGTTAGCGGTTTTGGTTAGCGGTTTTGGTTAGCGGTTTTGGTTAGCACGCTCTGCATGATTTCCGTAGTGAATTTACCTTCTCAAACGCCTGGGCTCAGCCAGCAGTCCCCGCGGTGAGCGTTTCTGGGAGCATGCCCACTGAGGCCAAGGGCACCTTCTCTCCACTCCCCCGTCATTACTATTACTGTTTCTGGAACGCTGGCAGTGTTTTCTAGAGGATTCGGCTGCTTTATGCGAACCGAACACCTCACCTCACCCTCTCGCTGTTGCGGGGTCTGAGAGCAGCTCTGAAGCTGCCAGCTCTGCTCAGAAATCCCTACTCTCCTCCTACAGACGATCCAGCCGACTGGTTCTCATGTTCAAGGCTCTTGGCCCTCATGCCTTCTCAGGCCGATCTTCTGAAGTCCTGGAAACGCTCTGTCCCCTGCAGCCCCAGACCCCGTGCTCATCCCCAAACATCTGTACTACGTGCTTTCCCTCACATGGTTCCCTTTCCCCAGAGAGGGTCCCCCTCTCCGGTGTCTACCCATCACAATCACATCCATCTCCCGAAGCCCGCTTAACGGCTACTTCGGTCCCCAGTGTTCTGCGGGTTTCCCGGCTGACATCCGTCCCTCGTGTCATTTGGGGGCTTCGACAATGAGGCGTGTCATGGGCCTTTCAAAGTTTTCCCAACTGCAGACTCCAGCCCCTCCTTCATTCCGCCTCCATTCATTGCGCCGGGGCCGCAGACAGCGGGCACCCCCGTGTTTTTGAACGTGGCCGGCGCTTAAGAAGGGCACTGGCTTGAGTCGCCATTGGAAGGGGATAAAAGTAATAACTTTTCCCTTCCGTACCTTGTACTTTTCAAAATGCTTTCACATTTTGCCATGATGCTATTTGGCTCCCAAGAGCCCGCCACTTACAGGTTTGTGACTCCCGCAGGTTATTGTATCTCTGTTTCCTCATCGGGAGAATGGGGCTATGACGTCTACAGGACGGTGGGGGGGCCTGTGACGAAGAGCGGGGGAGGGGGTTAAACCTGGCACAAAGCGAGTGGCCCGTATCGTCACTGTCATCCTTCTAGACAGCGAAAGAAACCCTGCTGGGGACGTGAAGGTAAGCCCAGGGCCCAGAACGGAGAGTTGTCTCTACTTTTCTGCCTAGCTTTTCTCTCGGCCTTGGGAATGGCACAGCGGTGTATCTTCCGGGAAAATGTACTTCCTGGAATAATGGAGGAGAGAAAACAAACCCTCCCCTTCCTTGTGTAGGACAGGCTGGCTGAACTCTGGGCCGCGTGGGTGCCTCAGCCCAGCCCTCCTTCCCAGCTTTGCCTTCTCTGCTGAGATAACGCCTCTGAGCGACTGAGAGCCTGTGGCAGGTTTTTCAGAAATAATTATGACTTCCAACATTATGGCCCCTTCCACTGATCATTTCATCTCCTGATTGTAATCAGATATTCAGAATGACCTCAGCACAAACCACACGAAGGGCAACCTAGGTCACTCTTCCCTCTTCATGCTCATGGCCTCTGTCCTAATCCCAAGGTCTTGGGAAAAAAACACCATGTTTGATCTCTCTTGATGTTCAGAGGCACCATGGCTCCCTGTTAGGGAAATGTGTATTCAGGTCACTGAGTCCTGAACCTGGGGCTTTCCCAGCCGGCCTCAGGCCTGGCCAGCGTGGTTGGTGAATTGAACATATCTACCGTTCCTTAAATTTTCCCAATTTGTAGGGTAGAAATCACTACTCGAGACGCCACAAGAATATTCACTTGCCTATTGGTGAAAACCAACGGGAAGTATAAAGAAGAAAATATCACTATACTGTGATGTTGAAATCACATAATAACTCATGTAGTACTCATTGAGAATTCTAGGGAATATCGATAAACTTGAGATCCATGACTCTGAGTATAAGTCTTGGTAGCTTAGCTAACAGCGTGGCAAAAGCTAGTACACATTTGTAAAACTGAGTTCGATTTTCACCATCGTGAAAGAGTGTATTTTTAAAAGTCCAAAGTTGAAAGTAACTAACTTACAAATAGCTCTGACACTTACTTGCTTGTTCTTTGGTTCAGACGAGGGATAAAATGGAAAAAGTCTGCTTTGTATACATATTTGATCTCTGATGCCTTCCTTCTCATAATGAAGTTAAGTTGTTCTGTTTTAGGTTCTTCAAGGATTATTTATTTTTATTTCTCTAGATGATATTCTGTTATTTGGTCACATCTCCCCCCGCCCCCAACACACCAAGTAAAGGTGTAGCTTAGTGTAATTTGGGGCCAGAATGTAAAGGATTTTTGGAAGAAACATGTTACAAATTGGATAGAGGTACTACAAGCCAAAAATATGAAATTAGAGATTGTGAGCCTGATTCCGTCCTAGTTCTTGGGCCAGGGAACCTGGCCTTGTTGCTGAGTCATTTCAATTTTTGTGTTCCTTCAGAAGCTCCCAGTCAAATCCACTGCCCGAGTAGAGACAGTGGGGCCGACGGGTGCCCAGTGGCCACCATTGTAAGTCAATTCCAGTATAGCAGCTTCCAGAATTCTTCCCAGGGCATCTGGGTGTTTCTGGTGGGAAAGGATGTCACCGGAAGCTGCTTTCACCATAACACTGTGATCTGGTGTTGATGTCCAGGCTGGGAAGTACCTTCATATGAGTTATTGTGGCTGCCTTTACAGGTGTAAATCGGGTGAGGGGTGTCTTCGGATCTCTGAACTACAGGGATGTTGGAGCTCATCTAGCCTGATCCCTTAATTTAAGAGATGATAGAAGAGAGGCTCAGAGTTGTCCAAGCTGGTAATGGATAGAGAAGGGGTGTTGGGCAGGGATAAGGGGACAGGCTCTTAGCGGCAACAGGCTCGGAGCTTAGCCATCTGGTTCCAGAGCCTCGCTACCAACCACAGCCCTACCCTGTCTCTCTTGCTCACTAGCTGGCTTCGTGACTTTGGACAAATCTCGGTGTGCCTTGGTGTCCTCATCTGGAAAATGGGCGATAATAGCACTCATGTACGAGCACATGCAAAGGACTTAGAACAGTGCCTGGAACACATTAAGTGCCCAGTAGTTATTATTATCATTATTAGGCTTAGTCTTAAGGGTATTTTAATAGAATGAATATAGGTAAAGAGAGGGGCTGTCCTTGTTAGCTTTTCATCAAGGACTGTCCACCCTTATCCTCCCCCTGACTCCCATTCCTCTCTCTCCTTCTACTGAGATGAAGGTTGAAAGGGACATGGGATAAGGAGTGGAGTGAAGAAATCATAATCAAGAGGGGAACTCCCTTGTAAGAGCATTGCTGGGAAGTCTGAAAGCGGGAAGAAGTTGAGGCTCATGAGAGATATGCACACCTACACTCACTTTCCAAACTACATTTGGAACAAGTGAGGAAAATTAAGAAAAGCAGAAAGTCTTTGGCCAGGAAGAGAGGCAGTCATGTGATGGAGTAGTTTACTTAGCTTTGTTTTTCCATGACCACCAACCTGGAAAGAGTAGCATAAGCAAAGGCTGGGGGGATAATAAACCCAAGAGAAATGTGGACAATAAGACCGCACTGGAGTAATTCAAATGAATCATTTCTAGGACCAGACTGGTGACACTCCGGGCAACTAAAAAAAAGTTCTAGGTTAATAGAGCTTGTAAATTAGTACTATTAGGTTGCTTCAGTTTTCTTCCAAAAAGGAAACATTTAGATTCTAGAAATGAGCACATGGGGAGCTTGAAGTTGACTTTATTTGGGGGAAAAACGTCTAATGTGGAAGGGCTTTGACAACTAAGGCTCACTAGATGTGGGATAAGAATACAGAAGAAGTTTCACTGAGCGATGAGGAATCGGTGCGGAATTGGAGGGTCAACGGACCACAGAGGCCAGGGGAGAGCCTGGGCACTGAAATCTTAGGGTGTGAGTTCACAGGAAGCGGGAGAGACATTTGAAAACCAAGGGAAGCTGAGAGAATAGTGTAAAGACATGCTTAAGGGTCAGGAAGCAGGACAAATGAAAGCATCTTTAAGTGCATGCTGACGTTGCCTTGAGTCCAAGGTCAGGCATTGAAAGGCAAACTAATTTGTCAGCAGAGTCGGGAACTGGTAACCCACATAATCCATGAGCACTGCCCAGACGTCATAGCCGAGTTCTTCCCCTGGATTTTTGAGCTTGTGAATGGCAAAGAGCCATTTACTGCCTAAAAGATCAGTGACTATATAGTGCTTGATTAATGTCAAGTTGAATGCATTTGCTTCTTTTTACCATGGTGTTTCCAAACTGGAGACCCAGATTTGTTACAAGCACAGATGGATTTTAATGTGTTTATCATGGGTGAAGTGGAAAATGAAAATAGAATGATTTTTCAACTGGTTAATTATAGAACCAGTTGTTTGAACAAATCCAAGCACAAAAGCTTTGATGAACAGACTGATGTTAACTTGAGGGAATGAATTTAGTGGTGAGAAATAGGGTCCTAAAATTCGCGGAACCTGTTCAAAATAAAATATACTCAGAATAAACTTGAACGAATTGCTGAACAAAATGGCAGACGACAGGTAGTTGGGAAGGATGCTTAATGTTTTGGAAGACAGACTGAGAATTCAGAGGCATCTTTATAAGCAAAAATAAATTCTAAAAGCAGTCCTTATATCCTGACTACATTCTCCAATGTACACTACACCTGGAATTCTGCATCCAATTCTAAACAAAGTTTCATGAACGATTTTAATAAACTGGAGGTAAATCATGGAGGGTAGTCAGGTGAGTTAGGGATTTGACAACCACACGAGGACACAATGTAAAGACACAGCTCAAGCAAAAGACTTTTCAACAAAGAGAACATGGGGGTGGATATGACAACTTTACAAGTATGAGACCTCTTGGCTAAAGAGGAGGTTCATTATAAGGTGACCGTTCTGTGGACACTCTATGCCAGAACGGACAAAAGAAGTTAGAATCCAGAACACCATAAGTTGGAGAGGATGAGCAAAATCCACACTGTATGAGCAGGCTGTGAGCAGGGAGAGGTTCAGCTGGGTAAAATCAGTCCATTCTAGAACTAACACCACAAATGCCAAGAGCCTGCCGGCACATTCCTCTGAGGTGCAACTTGGCAGGATTCATTAGGCCAGGTTGAGGTTCCATTGGTGGTAAATGGGGCCAGACTGTCTTGTGGAGATGGGTGAAATCACCATATTTCCAGAGAACAGCATCTGGAATGTTCCAGCTTTTTTTTTTTAAGATTTATTTTTAAATAAATTTTTATTTTTTTAATAAAAATTTTTTAAATAAATAAGAATTATTTAAATCCTAAGAGAGAGAGAGAGAGAGGATGAGTGAGGGGAGGGGCCAAGGGAGAGGAGAGAGAGATTCTCAAGTTGACTCCGAGCAGAGAACAGAGCCCAACACGGGGCTCGATTTCATGACCTGAGATCATGACCTGAGCTGAAACCAAGAGCTGGACACTTAACCAGCTGAGCCACCCGGGTGCCCCATGGAATGTTTTAAAACAGCAGTTTAATATTTTTCCTGAATCTGTGGGTTGACTGAGTTCAGATGGTGGTTCTTCTGCTCTGTGTGGTGTTGGCTGTGCCCACAGTCAGCTGGAGGCTTACCCGGGTTATGACATCCAGTACAGCTCATTACACAGCTGGTGGTGTTGGTGTTAGCTGGGCCTTCAGCCTACGCTGTTGACCAGAACATCTCAGTTCCTCCCAGGTGGCCTCCCCATATGAGTTGGGCTTCTCCCTGTCTAGCACCTGGGCTCCCAGAGGACCATTCCAAGTGTGCCAAAATGAAGCTGTGGCTCTCATAGGGACCCTCCTTGGAAGTTCAACAGTGACACTCCATTACATTCTACTGGGTAAATCAACTCTACAGTATCTCCAGATTCAAAGGGAGGGCAAATACATTCTGTCTCTGATTAAAAGAGTGATGAAGAGGGGCACCTGGGTGGCTTGGTGGGTTAAGCCTCTGCCTTTGGCTCAGGTCATGATCTCAAGGTCCTCGGATCGAGCCCCGAATCGGGCTCTCTGCTCAGCAGGAAGCCTGCTTCCCCCTCTCTCTGCCTGCCTCTCTGCCTACGTGTGATCTCTGTCTGTCAAATAAATAAATAAAATATTTTTAAAACTAAATAAATAAAAGAGTGGTGAAGCATCTGGGGCCATCTTTGATCCACTACAAGGAATAATGGGAGATAAGAGATGATATAAGGGAAGAAAGTTTAGAGACTTCCAAATAACAAGCAAGTGACTGCCTAAGGGAGGTTATTATGAAGATTAGTTGAAATGGCACATGTAAGAGATCTTTATAATAACTGGTACATAGCAAGTTCTTATTAAATGGTACTTTCTATTGTATATAATAGTACTATATTAATAGTAACTGCTAGAATAATAATTATACAATTATCATTATTATTACTATTATTAATGCTGTGTCTGTCACAACTGTGTCAAAACAGAGGCTGCAAGATAAGATTTTAGGAAGAAATAGAAGGGATTCCTGCATCTCTCTCATGGGTAAACTGTAGGTAAACTGTAGGAGGGTAAACTGTAGAAAGACGTACTCCAACGGGACTACAAGTTTCCATTATTCAATGGAAAGCTTAAAAAAAAAAAAAAGACTTCCTCACATTTCTCACTTGTCTCAGAGCACCTCTCCTTCTCCCATGCAGCTTCTCTCTTGCCTCATCTAGAGGACAGAGCATTTGAGGTAGGTTTTGAAAATAAGGCAGTATAAAAATAAAGGCCAAAAAAGAAGAGGTTTTTTTTTCTTTTTTCTTTCTTTCTTTCTTTCTTTTTTTTTTTTTCAAAGATTGATTTGAGAGAGAGCAAGCAAGGGGGGAGTGGGGCAAAGGGAGAGGGAGAGAGAAACTGAAGCAGAGTCATGCTGAGTGCGGAGACCCGAGAGGGGCTCCATCTCACAACCCTGAGATCAGACCTGAGCTGAAACCAAGAGTCGGAGGCTTTAACCGACTGTGCCACCCAGGTGCCCGGAAAAAGAAGTATTTGGGGTCAATGTGGTTCTATGGCACTCTTCAAGATACAGCGAACAAAAGCAAAAATCCCTTGTAAGACATGTATTTACTTGCACGGCCTTAATTTTTCCATAGGCTCTGATCTGTATAAAGCAATTTACTATAGTTTTAGGTCTTTTAGGTGGAGACCGTCAATTCATATGTCTATGCAGTCAGCTCCTTGAATATTCCTGCGCTGGTACAGATAGAGAGCAAGATAGGAAACAAAATCACAGCTGATTGTAGCTTTTGTCCCTAAGGGAGTGGTGTCCTTTCTCCCCAGAAAATGCAAGTACACGCACAGCCGTATTGCATCACAGGTTAGCCCTAGCTTTGCCTGGTTCTCACACGCCTGGATTTCAGTTACTGTGGTTTAGTTAAATAACACCGGTCCTCAGCCTTCCCATTTCAGGGCCTCGAAGTACATCCCCCGAGCTAGTCGTATCCACGCCTTCTCGGCCAGCCCCTCCATCCACCAATGGGCGCCCCAATGTCAGGATGGACAACCAATGACGTCACGGCCCGCGCTGTTTCCGGATTGGCCCCTGTGGCTCTTCGCGCAGACCGCAGAGCGGGCGCTTGTGCTGCCTCTTCGGCTCCACGTGATCGGCCCACGTGACGTTTTACAAAATGGCTGACTGAAAGAGCCCGTGGGCCCGCAGGGTGCCTGCGAGGAAAGGAATTGGAATGTGAGCGCAGGTGGTGTCAGGGAAGAAGGGGCCCAGGGAGTGTTGCCTCTGCTGCTCCTCAAGGCCCCTGCGGGGCAGCCAGAAAAATCTGGGAAGGCTGATTTATTGGCATCCGTGAAGGAAGCGGTTGCAATGAAAAGAGTGTCTCAGAGGAAGCGACGCTGCCAGGAAACACGATCGAGGGCACGCTTGGAGCCGTGCCGACAGGGAAAGCACAGACGAAGGGTTTGGAAGGATCCAAACTCAGAACGGGGTGGACGATTCCCGAGGTGCAGAGAAGATGCTCACTTCGTCTCCTAAGTCGTGCAGCGGGCAGGAGGAGGCCAGCGCTATCCAAACCGCTGGTAAGTTTTTGCCCAAAAAATGCAACACGGCCATTCGTAGTATTCCCCAGGTTTGAACTTACGGTGTGTTGAGTAAATACAAGTTCTAGTATTGTTAAATTTCGTAGGCGTGTGTAACCGCCCAGCGTAATTCCTAGACAGGGTTTCTTTTGTTTTTTTGTTTGTTTGTTTTTTGTTTTTTTAATAAACTTTTATTTTTTATAAACATATAAAGTATTTTTATCCCCAGGGATACATGTCTGTGAATCGCCAGGTTTGCACATTTCACAGCACTCACCATAGCACATACCCTCCCCAATGTCCATTACCCCACCCCCCTCTCCCGACCCCCCGACCCCCAGCAACCCTCAGTTTGTTTTGTGAGATTAAGAGTCACTTATGGTTTAGACAGGGTTTTTCATGTCTTGATGAAAACATTTAAAGGTCAAGGAAAAAATCACAATTTTTGCTCCTGATTATGAAGATTGGTTTGCTCTGTATCAGTCTCTGTGATCATGTTTACGGCCTCACAATAGAAAGTCAGAACTACCTGTGTGTGTGTGTGTGTGTGTGTGTGTGTAGGTATGGAAGTAAAAACGCGCGCACACAGTATCTTACCCTATGGTAAAAATGAAATCCCTTTTGTAATGTTTTAGAACATTCTTTTAGAATGTGTTAGAATGTTTCGTAATGTTTGGTGAAGTGAGCCTCCACTAGGGGTCATTTCGGGAATATGGGGACATTTTTGGGATGTCCCGATAATTGGAAGGTGCTGCTAGTAGAATTTGTCGGATGAGGCCAGGAAGGCTAGCTGTCCTGCCACACACAGGATGGAACCTAATAAGAAAGCATTGTCTTGAGGACCACAAGACATTTGAATGCCCCGCCAGATATTTGGTAAGTGAACACTTATGTTTGAAATTGTTTAGTTCTACAACCTAATTCTACATCCCACAATATGTTTGAAATGTTTTAATACACATCAAATCCATGGGGGTGAACTACTGTGTAAATTAAGGTATAATTGTACTTTGAACCAAGAAGGTCTCACCCTTTTGGAAAATAATGTCACCGATGGCAATGCTGCTTAGGGAGTCTGCGTCCCTTATCTTCATCAGTCTGAATTTGTGGTGTCCAAGTCGCAGTGATCTGCCCCTGGGCAAGCATCTGACTCCTTCCTAACATCTCATGGAGTTACACCTGAGTGAGTACCTATCGAAAATAAGATTTTATTATAGATTACTTTCTCCTTTAAAAATTGTGTGTGTGGGTAGGCTAATTATATGAACTTTATTTTGGGTATAAAGGGAGTGTTAAAATGTTTATCGTAAAAAACAGGATATTGGATATGACAGAGTTGAGAACAAGAGTTTAGAAGGAGACGAGACAAAGGAATTGCTAACATGCTTCGTATGCACCAGGAGTTGGGGAGAGAAGAGAGAAAGGAGCGTGATGAGAATGTGGACAAAGAATCTTTATGCAAGAATGTATAATGCTTAATTTAAAAATGTTTCCTGTCTTCTTTTTTTTTTAAAGATTTTATTTATTTATTTGACAGAGAGAGAGATAACAAGTAGGCAGAGAGGCAGAGAGAGAGGGGGAAGCAGGCTCCCTGCTGAGCAGAGAGCCCGATGCGGGGCTCGATCCCAGGACCCTGAGATCATGACCTGAGCCGAAGGCAGCGGCTTAATCCACTGAGCCACCCAGGCACCCTGACACATGTCATTTCTATTCATAATTCACTGACCAGAGCAAGGCACATACATGGTCATGCTTAACTTCAAGGGGGCAGAAATTGCGATCTTTCATTACAACTGGAAGTAGAAGGAAGCTGAGTTTTCGAGTAGAGTAATGTCTGCTACCGAAGGTTAGGCTCTAAGTAGGAATAAAAGTAGATGTTACCATAGGAATTAGCTCCAGAATTTTTGGAAATCTTGGTGGGGGGAGGGGCTTGAATCTCTATCAAACAGGGAATAGCACATTCAAATGACATTTGCCTAGATAGCAAAGGTGACCAGCTGATGAAGGGTTACTGAGATCACAAATTTGCACCTTCCACCAGAGCCTGCACCCCTCTTCTCTAGGCACCGGACACAATAGTGACTTCCCTGGAGCGCTTCCATCATACTGTGAAGACAATGCATCTTTGGGGTCAATGGATAGGGAGAATGGTCCCTTCTAGGAAACACTGGAGGGGTGTTTGTAGGTGGCTGCTATGAAGAATTGGGAAAATTGGGGTGTGACAATCTGGAAGAGTCTGGGAGAATACTTTTACAGCTGCTGCTAATTGGAGCCAGTATTCCAGTTTTATTAGAAGTTTCTCTTTTTATTGTGATTTTAAGTGTATCTGTGGCTTTGGGTTGTTATCAATATACAATTCTCATAACTAAGTAACTCACTGGAAATGTCTTTCAAAATGTGTCCCCACTAGATGGCGTAAAGTGCTCACCTATTTTGAGCTAATCCAAAGGCTCTTGTGAAAAGTAGGGGACGATCTTCGAACATAAATATTGACTAGGCAACCAGTGGGTATGAATACTATGTCATTCTAGAATAATATAATACGGTGCTGTATTGTAGTGTCATTAAGTAAGCATACCCCTAATACCACTGGAGCCAATTATGTAGTGTTCCTCTCCAGAGACATATTTAAGTAGTCGTATAGTAGAACTGTTGGTCTGAGATGCAGTACATGTGCATAATGAAAACACAATAGTGACTCACAGGTATTACTCAAAAACTTTGCCTAAAAAACAAAAGATATGGATTATTATTTATAGTAAACTAATCATCCGGTCAACCAACCAGTATTCACCGAATACTTTCTATATACAGTCAGGTTGTTAAACTTTTTATGGCAGTATAGAAGAATGGTTAAGAGCATAGACTTTAGGACCAGACAGCCCAAATTTGTACTCTTAGTTTCTACCACTTATTAGTTATAACCTTGGGAAGATTACTTAACCTCTCTTTGCCTTGGTTTCCTTATCTGTAAGGTGGGAATACTAACATCTACCCCACAGAGTTACGGTGAAGGTCAGTCTTTGTAAAGGATTTCAAATATTGCCTGGAATATAGTGCCCTGTAAGTGCTGGTCCTCGTTATAATTATTATAACTGCATTCTCCAGTTTACAGAGGAACTCAACGTAGGGTTCAACTGAGCAAAACCGTATTGGGTACTTATTATGTATAAGACACAGTGCTGGTCACTGTGGGTGAGTCAGAAGACTGTGAGAATGTGGAAGGCACGGTGTCTGCCTTGCAGAATATAGGAATTAATAGAAGAGCTGAGATCACACAAATAACTAACCCATGAAGAAACACAGAGAACGATGTGAGGGACTGTGACAATCTGGAAAGGGAAAGTAGCTTTTAAGTAGAGCTTCACCAAATGGTAAGGGGTTCAGTGGGTGGGAACGTGGGGGAAGCATTCTCAGCCAACTATCAGCCTGAACAAAGACTCAAAAACAGGGCCCCATGGACATGTCCGTGAGATCTAGAGAAGGCTGCGCTGAACGAAGCAGGGAAAGTGCAGTAAAGCATGCCTGGGAAGAGAGGATGCACCTAGAAGATCCTGCAGGTCCGTGGATGCCCTGCTGGGTTATTCAGTAGGCAATAGGCCGCTGGGTAGATATAGCCAAAGGCCAAGTAGGCCTACTTGGTTCCTTACTCAACAGTCATTTCTCCTTCTTCCTGGCCAAAAAGACCTGGCCAAGAAGGTGATGAGTCATGATTGGTCAATATGTATTATGACTATTGGATGCTGCTTTACTGTCTCTTGGACTTCCCATCCCCTTTGCAGCTGGGAATGGCCTTGTGATCCAGTTCTAACAGATTGGACATAAGGGGGAAGTTGATCGGCTGGCTTCTGAGAAAGAGTTTGCTTTCCCAACAAAAAAGACCGACATAGTTGGAGATTATCTCTTTTCTCTTTCCTGTCTTAAGCATGTTATAGGACCTTCAGTTATAGCAGTCTTCTTGAGACCCTGAGGTGACAAGGAAGAGGACGAAAAGTCAACACAAAGCAGGAAGATAAAAGGAATGTGGGTACTGGTGGT
>PISX010035518.1:0-12823 GCA_004024625.1 Mellivora capensis | reverse complement strand
ACATAGGCAGTAACCTTTTTGATATCAGCCACAGCAACTTCTTTCAAGATATGTCTCCAAAGGCAAAGGAAACAAAAGCAAAAATGAACTTTTGGGACTTCATCAAGATCAAAAGCTTCTGCACAGCAAAGGAAACAGTCAACAAAACAAAGAGGCAACCCACGGAATGGGAGAAGATATTTGCAAATGACAGTACAGATAAAAGGCTGATATCCAGGATCTATAAAGAAGTTTTTATTGTGTATAATGTTCCACTATGTTCTTCTGCACTCAACAGTTTGTCCTAGAGACCATTCCATGTTAGTACACATAAATCTATCCTATTCTTTTAAAAAAATTTTTATTTTTTTAACATATAATGTATTATTAGCCCCAGGGGTACAGGTCAGTGAATCACCAGGTTTACATACTTCACAGCACTCACCATAGCACGTACCCTCCCCAGTGTCCATAATCCAACCACCCTCTCCCTACCCCCCTCTCCCCAGCAACCCTCACTTTGTTTATCCTACTCTTTTAACTAAGACTATAGTACATGTACTATAGTATATCTTGTTTAGCCCCTCCACTATTAAAGGTCATTTAGGTTGTTTCTGTTTTTTTTTCATGCTTATGAATAATGCTACATAATCTTTGTAACTTTAAATATAGTTGCTTATGTAATTGTGCAAAACATGTCAATTTATGAACATATTAAAGATGATACCTTCCTGCCAAAATTTGCAGATCATGGTTAGTAACCTGAGCATTTTATTTAACTGATAATAAAAAATATGATAAAATGTGTGACTTTGTCAATAATTCTGACAATATCAAAGTGTTTCACTTTGTCCAGAATAAGGGAGGTTAATGAGAAGTGAAATTACTAGGTCACAGTAGGTATTTTTTGTTTCAATAAATACCACTGAATTGGCCTGCAAACTATACCAAATTCAATTCTACCAGAAATTCCCATTTCTTCACATTATTGCTAATAATACTGTCCAGTTTTTACTTTTTTTTTTGAGGCGGCTCCATGCCCAGCATGGAGCCCAATGTGGGGCTAAAACTCACCACCCTGAGGGCATGACCTGAGCTGAGATCAAGAGTTGGATGATTAACTGACTGAGCCAACCAAGCACCCCAACACTGTCCAGTTTTAAAAATTTTTTATCAATCTGATCAGTGAAGAGTGCTATTTAATTGATTATAATTTACAAGCCTTCAAACTATACCACCGGCTTTCCCAGTGTCCAGCTTACAGATGGCAGATGGCGAAACTTCTTAGCCTTTATAATTGGATGAGCCAATATCTTATAATAAATGTCTTTATATATATATGATGTTTATTTATATGCATAAATATGAGATCTATAAGATAAGATAGCCATAATATTTATCTTATGGCTAGTATATTAGTCAAAGTTCTCCAGAGAAACAGAACCAATAGGATATATGTATATACACACATACATATGTATGTATGTGTGTATATATCTTGAATGTGTATGTATACAAATATACATTTATATGTACTTATGTATATTATCTTATACATGTTATGTATGCATATATATCATATACATATATATATCTATATATCTTATATATATAAAAATACATCCTAGTAGTCCTGTTTCTCTGGAGAACCTTGACTAATACACTAGCCATAACCTATACAGTTTTGTAGACAGATAACATTTTTAAATGTACTGATATAATTAATATATTTTTGTAGAAACTATTATATGCCAAGATTGTGCTAAGTGTTGCAAGGTTTATATAGAGGAGCAAGGCACAATATAGTGGTAGTTGATCTCTCTACCATAATTGGGGGCAGTTGTATATTTAGGGGAGAACAGGGAGAGTTTCAAGAAGCTCTTATAGCATTTAAGATATGTCTTGATTTTACAAATTAAAGTGACCACAAATTATTTGAACCTGTTGCTACTGAATCTGGACAGACTCATGACTACTTTTGCAAGTAGACTATGGCACCAGTGACACCATGGCAGTTTTGGATCTAGACTTTCAGAGGGCTGGCAGTTTTATCTTTGATTTCTGGGAACCCTGAGTCACCATGTGGCAGTCTGACTACCTTTCTGGAGTGAAAGAGAGGGGCCAAAGTGAGCCTAGTCCTCTATCTCTTCCTGTCAAGGCACCAGTCTAGAAAATAAAGATGCCTTGGATTCTCCAGATGAGCTTAGCTGTCGGCTGGACACTATCTGGCAACCCTATTGGATCCCATGTGTCTGAATTCCTGACCCAGAAAATTGTGAAATATAGTAAAGTAGTTTACATTTTAAGCCACTGAGTTTAGCAGTGATTTTTAAAGCAGCAATAGATAACTGGAATAAAGACTGATTTAAGAGTATTATCTAAAAGGAAAGAAAATGCTGCAATTGTAGATTAATCCTCAAGATGACAGAGCTTACAATAAGAATCCCTTGCAGTGCAACTCTTTCACATAACTTACAGTAACAGAGCACCATTCTTTCATATATATTTTTGTGTTGTATGCACGTACTTCTTACAGAGATAACACAGACCAACAGAATCATTTAGGAATAAATTCTGACCCTGAAACAATTAGGTGCTTTTAGGTGGCTTCAATCTTAATGCAGTGTGTAATAATTATGATTTAGCTCAGCCTGGGACTTGAATCCTGAATATCAAAATAAGATAGGAAGTCAGTTGGTACAATTCCCTTACTTTATATTAAGACAAAACAAAACAAAACAAAACCAAATCCTGTGAGCATTTTGGCTAAGGTCTCATGAATGATTGTGGCAGAATCTGGAATAGACCTTTGGTTTCCTAACCCTTCTTCTAGAACCCTTTATTACATTGCATTGAAAACCATGAACACATGTGTGCATGTATGCACAGACACCTAGGCACAAATACGTAATTTGGTTTTAAAATTTCAGAACTCAATTATTGTAATACTATGCAACAATCTGATTTCGAAGACCAAACAGTCATTTGACTACCAGTGTATACATTGGTATACTTGTAAATGTTTAACAACTGGCTCTTTGAAAAAAAGGAAGTCCTGATTTGTAGCATTTGCTGACTTCTATAGTATAGCTAATCCCCACTGTGGCCAAATTCAAGCTATATAACATGAACTTGGGAGTTGGAAGAGATGAGCCAACTCAGCTTCCTGAGCCAGTATGAGCCAGCTCTAGCACATCAATGATTATACCACTTTAAGAAAAGCCAACGTAAAAAGAGACATATTTGAAGTGATTATTCACAAAAGATTCTTTATAAAATGAGTCATCTCACTGCTTCCTTGAAGAGCTGGAAGTTTTAAATGCATTAATATATTACTTGTGAAGCAACATTTCAATTTATATTGCAATGAAACATTGCTCAAAACAATATGTATGCATAGTCCCTGTGGACAATACAGCAATGCTCACCAAATACTCTCCGTGCTCCTTACATTTCTCAGACCTTGTAGTCAGCTTGGACCCAGGTGATAAGTTTAGGTCAATGACTTATGAGTGGAAGTCATATCAATGACTTCTGGACAAAGGTGGGTAAGGACTGTGAGTTCTTCATGCCTTGTCCTGACACGATAGCCTTGGAAGCCACAGGCTGAAATGGTGACATCACAAGAGGAAGGGAACCTGAATTCTTGAGTCAACAAAAGAAAGGCAGCTCTGCTGACCCTCTTCAGACTTTGCAAAAAACAAGAAGTTATTTTATCTGTGTCTGAAATCACTGAGATTTGGGGGGTTGTTACTACACGACAGCAAGGACTGTCTTGACTAATGGGTTTATAAGGGCAATTTCATATATTTGAACTGAGGGAAACAAGGAAAAGCCATGACTTAGAAAGAGAAGAATGAAGATAAGACAGAAAGTAGGAGAGAGTTTCCAACTTCTCATTAACCAGTGAAGTTGTTTCTGACTATAAACTTCTGATGCCTTTTAATATAGGAATAATGCTCCATATGCTATTAGGCTGCCTTTTATAGATAACATTTTCATTTGGAGGTCTAACCAGTTAAAATTATAACAACAATATTTGCATGTCCCTTTTAGAGCTATAAATCATTTTTGTATCCTATATTATTTCTTTCTTTTATTTGTTTATTAAACAATTATTTATTGAATGCTTGTGATATTATAGTGTGAGATGCTGGGAATAAAATGGTAAAAAAAGCATAGACTCTACCCTCATGGAATTTCTAGTGCTTGGAGTTACACAGTTATTAACCAAATTATCTAAGAGTGTTAAGTGTCTCAAAGGAAAAGTATGGGATGCTGTGAAAATGTAAAAGAGGCATTTTTTTTTAAATGAGTTTGTGGTCAAAGTGGAAGAGAAGTGATGCGCTCTTCCCTGAGGAAGTGATATTTGAATCAAAATCTGAAGGATCAATAGGAGTTAAAACGAAGAGGGAAGTTCCTTCTTACTACAGCAGTAAGTAAAGTGCAGTAACACTTTACCGCAAACAGTGGCTTAAATATACATAATTTATTATCTTACAATTTTGTACATAGATCTTATTATCTTACAATTATGGAGTTCAGAATGGGTCAGCAGGGATTCATTCTTTCTGGAGGCTCCAGGGCAGAATCTGTTTAAGGAACAGATCACCTTTTCTAGATTCTAGAAGACTGCCACATGCCTTGGCTCATAACCCTTTTCCAGTAATGTTAGCACTCTGAGTTCTGTTTCTGTGGTCACATCTCCTTGCCTCTGATTCTAAACATCCTGTCTCATTCATATCTCCTTCTCTCTGATTCCAAACTTCTTTCCTCCCAAGTGATTACATTGATCTACCTGGATAATCCAAGATAATCTTCTCGTCTCAAGATCTTTAACTTAATCACATTTGCAAAGTGTCCTTTTCATATAAAATTAATACAGGTTTTGGGGATTAGGACATGGACATCTTTGAGGGCCATCATTTTGTCTACCACAGTGTACAAGATAATGGAAACAGCATTTACTAAAGTGCTGAACTAGAGAGACATGTGTCATTGGAGAAACAGAATGAAACTACTGTGACTGAACTGTCACATTAAGGGGAGGACAAGAATGTTACATTGGTCTGGAGAGAGAGGCCGGGGAGAAGGGGGGTTCCCACAAAAACCTGTTGTCTTAGTCAGCCCAGGCTGACTATAGAAAGGTATTTCCTATAGAAAATACCACTGACTAGGTGCCTTAAATCATAAACATTTATCTCTCACAGTTCTGGAGGCTGGGGAATCCAAGATCAAGGTGCTGGCCAATTTGATCCCTAGTGAGAATAGTCTTCCTGGCTTGCAGACAACCATCTTCCTGTTGTGTTCCCACATGGCTATCTGGTCTCTTCTCATAGGAGAACTAATCCCATCATGACAGTTCCATCCTCATGATCTCACCTAATCCTAAATAACTCCCAGTACTATAACATTGGGGATTAGGGCTTCAACATTTGAATTTTGGGAAGACAAAATTCAGTGCATAGACCTGTAAACTATTTCAAATTTTGGATTTATAATTACCCTAGGAGTATTTGGAAGCATCTTTATTTACCAGGAAAATACCTATTAAGAAAAGATCACCTAAAGGAATTTTCACATTGTTTCTAGATCTAAGGTACTATGCAATTCAAAATGTGCCAATAAACATTTGTAGCAATTCAATCTTGTAAAATGGAGACAATAATGGTATCTGCCACACATGTTGAGGTGAAAAACTCATGTAAAGCACTTACAATAACATCTGGAACATATAAACACTACATAAATATTAGCTACTATTACCTAACTGTGCAAAATGAAATCTTCTGGTATTAAGGGAAGGAATAATATTCTAGTTGCCTAACTCTGTGGAATTTTAAATGAAAGATGAGTGAGATGGGGTGAGTGGGGGATGAGAAAGCAACACAACAATTCAGACTCAAAATGAAATGTCAGGTTAGAGAGTGTAAAAAGAGAAAAAGCAAATAAAGTGGCTATCTAATTGTATTCCCTGGTGAATCCAGTCAAATGGATAAGACAGATTGAGTGCATAATAGAATAAATGAAGCACAGTTTGAGAATCTCTGGGAATTCTGAAATGTCTTAGGCTTCCCTTGATAGAATTGAAAATCGTGGTGAGAGAATGCTGGACCTGTGGTGTATTATCAAAGGAGCCACTTATTCAAGCAAAACACTTAGTGCTGCCATGCTGATGTGACAAAGAATGACACTCAGGCAAAGATATGAGGCCATTTTAGTCAAGTCAGTTATATTCTGGGTTGACTGCTAAGGCAGATAGACATTGTTTGAAGTTGGTCTGGAATGACAATTTTCTATGCAACTTGTAAGAAGTATTGTACTACTAACAAGTAGGTAGGGCTTAGTCAGAATTATTTGAATTTACACTGTCTAGGGTTTCCCAGGAGCAGACACTAATACAAGGATTTGAGTGTAATAGCTTATTTGGGATGTGATCCCAGGAGGCAGTAGCACTGTAAGAGGGTGGACAAGTGAAACAGGAAAAAGAAAGCAGTAGTGGGTGAGCTAATGAGCAGATTAATGCTGAGGACAAATGAGGTCCAATTCCCCTGGATACCTGGAGGAGATGCCATAGCAACCTCCGTAAAGCTGCCCTCTTACCAAGGGTGAAGACTCTGGGGTATTATACTCCAACTTCTATCCGTCGTTTTCTGAAGATTGGTTGGGGGAAGAAGGGTCAATATCTGTGGACCACATCTACTCTTCCACTTCCAGTCAGAGAAATGGTGTGCTCTAGGTCGAAACTGTAGGCAAGCACAGGACAGAAAGGGTTGAGAGGATATGGGTATCTGCCCTGCGAATCTCAAACTTAACATTCTTGACATCTATGGAATATATTGAAATGTACATATAATGATTCATATGTTGTAATCAATTCTTTCTTGCTTACCCAATGATACCACTCTAACCTTTTCCCCTCTCTTTTCTGCATCATCAAAATTTCCCTGTGGACTGGATTTACTTCTGCATTATTATATTAATATGCTCTGTCTTTTCCCTCACTGTGTCTGCTTCTCCTGCTAGCTGATTCCTGATCTCTCTCTTTCCCTTTACAGCAAGCTCATTGAGAATATTATTTTTTACTCAATGTTTATAATTATTTTTCTTCCATTATCTCTGCAATCAATTAGAAATATATATTTTCCCTAGTCTCTACACAAATAGATAATGACAAAGTCATCAATAACTTCCATGACAATAAACTCAATGCTCAATTCTCAGTCCTTATTTTATTTGATTTATCAACAGTATTTGACAGAGTTGTATACTCCCTCCTTTTATGATAACCCCCCCTCCCCCAATGAACATCACATTCTCTTAGTTTTCTTACCATCTAACTGATGTTGCTTATAGGTTTCTTTTGCTGAACATCTGCTAGTTCCTTCTCATCCTCTGACTTCCAAATATCGAAGCCCCCCACCCCAATCCCAATCCATGGAACTCTTCCCTTTTCTATCTACACTTTGGTGATATCAACTGGTCTAATGACTTCAAATATCATCTGTATGCTCACGATTCCCAAATTTAGAGCTTCAGCCCAGACTTCTTTTTATAACTCTATTCCATTCTAGTGGTTCTTACCTTAGGGCAATTTTGCCTCCCACTCCCACTCTGAGGGATATTTAACAATGATTAAAAAAGGTTTTGGTTCTCACAACAGGGGGAATGGATACTATGCATCTAGTGCACAGAGACCAGGGATGCTACTAAACATCTAACAATACATCGGACAGCTCCCCACAGCAAAGAATTATCTAGTTCCAAATGTCAATAGTGCTGAGATGGAGGAACCCTGCTCCATTGTCATATAAACAACTGCACATTTAACATATCCATATGGGTGTCTAATGGACATCTCAAATTTAACATCTCTAGAAGTCAGTTCTGACCAATATTCCCCAAACCTGCCCTCTCTGCATCATTTCTTAATTTAATTAATGGCACCTCTACCCTTATAGTTGGATAAGCCAACAGTGTTGGAATAATCCCTGACAACACCCCTTATCCCTGACAACCATTCCACCAGCAAACTGCTCCTCAATCTTGA
Source organism: Mellivora capensis (assembly GCA_004024625.1). Lineage (NCBI taxonomy): Eukaryota > Metazoa > Chordata > Mammalia > Carnivora > Mustelidae > Mellivora > Mellivora capensis. The sequence goes on along the minus strand of PISX010035518.1, from coordinate 4,794 downwards.
AATCTCCTCTTCTTAACACTATTATCCAGGTTCAAACTAGTAACATCTGTTGAGATATTATTTTATCAATCTGCTGGAATTATTGTCTTCATTTCCAAAATGTTCTCCTGTTCCTGAATCTCCTATAGTCAGTCTACAACCAAGAAACCAATTCATGTCACACCTCTGCTCAAAACCATCCAAAGACTTCCTGTATCACATAGAATAAAAGTCAGTGTCCTTTCAATGACCTCAATTTCTTACATGATTCATCTCACTTTTACCCATTAGTCTTGCCTTTACTTAGCCACAACAGCCTTGCTCCTTTGCTCTTCTGTGGGCATAACAAATGTGCTCCCATCTCCAGGCTGCTGCACTTGCTTTTTTCCCCCAGATTATTCATGGCTCCTCCTTTACTTCCCTGCAGCTCTATACAGATGTCTTCATCTCAGGCCTTTGCTGACAACCAATTTACAATTGTACACCCTTTTTCATTCCAACACACCCTACCTTCCTTCGTTGTGTGGTTTTTTTTTTTTTTCCTTTACTGTATTGATCAGTTTCCAGCATGTTGTATATTTTACTTATTTTTCTAATTCACTGTCTGTCTCCTTCTTGCATAATGCCAGTTTCATGAGGTCAGGAAGTTTGTTTTATCCACTGATGTATCTACAGTGCCTAGAATAGTGTCTAATATGAAGTAAATTTTCAATAAATATTTACTGAATAAGTGAATTAATGAACAAAGAAAACACAGCTTTCTTTGTTTCTATGACTGATGTAATTTTACTTTTTTGTCCCTATTCTTAATCATGGTAGGGAAAATAAAGACTAATAAATGTGCTAAGTTAGTCTTATTAGCAAAACATGGAATAACAAGAAGTCTTATACACTGCTTCTAAGAGCATATTTAGGCAAAACACTTTGGGAAAGAACTAGGCATTATCTGATAAAAGGCAAAGATCAACATATTCTACGATATAGCAATTCCACTCCTAGGTATACTAGAATTTCTCAACTCCCAACGCTCAACCCTGTGTTAAGCAAATTTGTTCATAACGAACCCTGAAGATAATCTAAATATATAAGACAGGAGAGTAGACAACTAACTTCAGGTATAATAAAATGTGAGTGATTTACAGCTATAATAGCAATGTGAATGGATCTAAAAATGATATTGAGAAACAGCAGCAAATTGTTGAGGAATTCTATTACATATAAATACACGTATGTGTATATATATATACATATATATGAAGCTCAGAGACATGTAAACCTAAACAATACAATGTTAGACATACACCTAGAGTTGGTAACTAATAACACAGTTAGGAGAGTGACAAACACAAAATACCAGATACTGGTTACCTAATTGAGGAGGCAAGAAAATAGGCTTTTTAAAATTTATTTATTTATTTATTTAAATTATTCTTATCAACATATAATGTATTATTTGCCCCAGGGGTACAGGTCTATGAATCATCAGGTTTACACATTTCACAGCACTCACCATATCACATACCCTCCCCAATGTCCCTACACCCAACCACCTGAAAATAGGCTTTTAGATGCAAACTCAAGGAGTTAGTATCAAAGGTTCTGGTAATACTCAAATGTTTTAAACTGGGTGGTAGGTACGCAGATGTTCATGGTACTGCAATTTTATACTATACACATATTGTATGAGTCACATGAAAATATTCTGCATGTATCGTATTGTTATTAATTGCTACAGAATTAAAAGTAAAAGAGTCTTGTGTGTATGGCTAGTATATACTATATCCTTCTAACCCAGAGAAAAGTCAAGTGGAACAAGGTCTTAAACAACTAAAATGGTGGACTCTAATATTACTACATACTTCATGCTATAAATTATTATTGCTTTTGTAGCTATCATGTGATACAAAAATGAACATAGGAAAGGTTATTAAAAACTGGAAAGAAGTGGTAAAAAAATTTTTACAGTTTATGAATACAGGTTTTTTGGGGAAAATAGCACTGTATTAGTTGTCTATTACTGTGTAAGAAGTTACCAAAATTTTAGTAGCTTAGAACAATATACACTTACTACATTACAGTTTCTGTGGTTTGGGAACTCTGGGCATACCATCATCAGAGCCTCTGCTTAGGATTCCATGGAGCTACAATCAAGGTGCTGATGGGATTGTGATTTTTTTTTTTAAATTATAGATGGAGAGAGAGAGGAGAAGCAGAGGTAGAAAGAGAATCTGAACAGGCTCTCTGTCCAGCACAGAGCCCGATGTGGGGCTCAATCTCACAACCCTGAGTTCATGACCTGAGCTGAAATAAAGAGTTGGACACTTCACCTACTCAGCCACCCAAATATCCCTGGGTTGTGATTTTATTTGGGGAATCAACTGGGGGAAGGGAATTACTTTCAAGCACACTCAGATAGTTTGCAGAATTCGTTTCCTTATAGCTGTAGAGCTATAGGACTGAGGTCCAGCTTCTTGCTGGCTATAGCTCCTTATCATGTGGATGCTTCTCCCACAAGGCTACTTACCCCATCAAGCCAACAAAGAGAGTATCTAGAATGTATCTGTTAACCAGAGTCTATATAACATAATGTAATCATGGGCGTGACATCCCATCACTTTGGCTACATTCTATTAGTTAGAAGCAGAACAGAAGAAGGAGATTACACAAAGGCAAGGATATCAGGAGGTGGAGATCATGGAGGACCAGCTCAGAGTCTGTCCACCACAGGACATTAGTGAGAGTTTAATGAGGGGCCTATTTAAGAAGAGTGGTCTGGGCAAAATTAAGAGAAACCAATGAGAGATATTGAAGAACCCTAGGCCTAGCAATAGCAGTAGACTTTATTACTCAAAGGGAGAGGAAGGGGCTGGAAAGTGCAGGTGTAGCTCTGACAAGGGAACATTGTCTCTGTCAACTTGCAGCCTAGAAAGGAGAGCATTGGGGACACGGTTTGGCCACCAGTTTTCAAAGTGGCATCGAGACTCCTTTGTGTCCCCAACAACTTTTATAACTATTTTAGTTTTTAATAAGTATTTTAAAAAGTATTTGCATAATAATACTGAGGTATTTGCCTTGTTTACTCTAATTTCCTCATGCATATACCATGGAATTTTTCAGGGATTACATGATATGATACTGCAATAGATTGAATGCTGAAGCAGAAATCCAGTTGTTTCAAATTAAGCCAGATATTAAGGAAATTTGCAAAAATATAAAACAATTCCAGTTTTATAATTTACTATTTGTTTTGGGGACATATAGTTATTTTCATAAAAACATGTTATTTATATGAATGTACAATGGAACTATTATTTTTGAAATAAATTTATAAATTAATTAAAAATGTATTGTCTTAATATCTAATGTGGTAACCTCAATAGATATAATTTGTTTTAGCTTCTAACATCAACAGACAGGATTTTTCTCTATATCAATGTATATATCTATATCAATGTATATATCAATATCAATTTCTATTATATATCTATATCTGTGGCAATAGATACAATTTTTTCTGTTTTAATTTTTATATGATAAAATCAAGATATAATTTTTGTCTTAATTTCCAGTGTCAGTAGATACAATTTTTATCTTTTCAGAGTATAAATAAGTCCTGAGACCAAAATGTGTGAGACCTGCTGACATAATCTCATCCTTCTTTCACTTGCTGCCCTCCTGTTACTGGTTCTCATCGGCTGAAGAGAGTGGGAGCCAGAGGAGAAGTCATCAGCTGATATATGGGGAAGATGGTAGAGACAGAAGAACTTGAGCTCACCTAATTCCATGTTTACAGCTAGATATATATATCCAAGTCAATAAACTGGAGAGGGATCCAAAGACAGGCAGAACAAACTCCACAACTAAATATAGAGAAGAGCTGCATCTGAAAGATTAGGAAGGTCAGAAAGGTGGAGGGAGGCTGCCCACTGGAGGGAGGGAGCTGCACACATGGAGAGGGTAGAGAAATGGGTCCTGTACCAGGAAGCTCACATGGGAAGACTAATCCCCTTAGTGTTTGGTTTTAAAACCCAGAAGGGTTGAAATTCCATGAGTGTGTAAAACCAGTGGCACTTGGAACTAGAACTTTGGAGTTCAGCTGAGTCAACACTGGTGAGTCTGGAAGGCAAGTGATAGCTAGTTTGTCCTTAAAGAGTACAGCCTGTGGAGAGGCAACATAAAAATGGCAGTTTGTATAGCATCAGGGGCAAACAGGAGACAAATCTGTTCATATTGATTTCAGAGATTATTAGGGAACTCCTTTGAAAACAAGGGGACCATCATTTGCCACCCCAACTCCCTAGCATAAATACAGAGACACCTGCACGAAGTGGGGCTGCACAGATACTTGCTAATAATATGGCAGTGGCCCATGCCTACAAGTTATCCTGACAACTCATCTACTCCAAGCCTGCTAACCCCTGCCCTGGGCACAAGGCAAATTTTTAAAGCCTCAAGGGCACCCACTCAGAGTATACTGTTTCCACCACATGCTGTGTACATCCACTACACCACACCAAGCTGTGTGACCATGGCCACCCTTTTGTGAAGATTCCAGCTGCTATAGAACTTCACATAAGAATATAGGCCCAACACCAATTTGATAACGTCTCTGCCCTGTTCCCACCTTCACCAGCGGGCATGCCCCCACCCTTCAGAGCTGCTCTGAGGGATCCCACTAACACCACAAAGAGCAAACACAATTCATAACAGGCAGAAAGTAAGTGCAGATGACTGCACTGAAAGGAAAAGTGACTCAGACACAACAAGAAGGCATAAGCATTTCTCCTAAAGTACCAGGGTCTGGTGAACAGAAGA